>JABUQX010043079.1:47500-80000 GCA_015478945.1 Trachelipus rathkii
AGGCTACTTTTTTTCTTATAATTTTAAGCTAAGATTGCGTTCTTTCATTGTTGTACGAAAAAAAGAAGAATTAAGTTTAGTTTTAGGCACCGGTATTGCCGGGAGCCTGCGGGCGGTCTGCAGTGCATTAGGGGCAACGTGTATGCCACCCTACTGTATTCGTTAATTTAAAAAAAGTTGTCATGGCGTCTACATTCACTCTACAAACTTTATGTACATACATCAAATCTAAACTGTAAATAAATTGCCCAAGCTTATAAGCTTAGGTGTGAAGCACAAAAAAATATATAGCAATTTCTTTTACTTTTTGTTAATATTAATTAAATTACATTTGAAAATTCAGCATTTACAAAGAAAGTTTGTGTGTTTTTCTGTTTCATAAATATTTCCCTTCTGATTTTCTTTCACTTGAAAAATACCTCACCGATTAATTTTGTTCGTAGAAAATTTGCATGATCCATATATTTTATTTTAGTTTGCCTTAAAAATAGTTTTCTTTGTTGTAAAATTGTAGCAAAATTACAATTTAAGAGCTAATCAGGCAACATCCAATTTTTTTCCAAAGGTGTCGTTCTATATATATATATATATATATATATATATATATATATATATATATATATATATATATATATATATATATATATATATATATATATATATATATATATATATATATATATATATATATATATATATATATATATATATATACATATATAATTCAGTCATTATCAATCCACTGAGGGATGAAGGTCTCTTAATAATGCTACCACAAAGTATGATCTCGAGCTTTCCGCTGATAAGTAGGTCCAATATACTTTATATTATAGTCTTTCCAACTTACTTTTGGTCTTTTTTGTGGTTTCCTATCACTTGGAATCCATTCAAGGGTTATTTTAATCCACCTGTTGCGTGTTAATCGGGCAACATGACCTGCCCATCTCCACTTTATGCTCTTTACTCTCCCGATGATGTCACTTACTTTTGTTTGTTCCCTTATCCAGTTGCAGGTCTGTCGATTGCGCTTAGTAATGCCGAGAATTTGCAGTTTCCATGTCCCGCTGCGCCACCCGGAATTGTAAAATAATTTAGCAGTTAATGTCCATGTCTCGCTACCGTAGGTCATAACAGGTAGGATGTATTAATCAAATACTTTCCATTTTAGGCAAATGGGGAGATTATTTTTAAAAATAACTTTTAACTTACAAAATGTCTGCTAACCAAGTTTCACTCTTTTTTCTATTTCTTTAATGGTATCACCTTCCATTGAACTTCTTTGACCGAGGTAAACAAAGTGGCCAACTCGCTCTAGCGATACCATGATATCCTGCGCTCGTGCAAACCTATTAAACAACTTGGATCTTCCTCAAGTTCATTTTCAAACCAAATGGTTCACTATTTTCGTTAAGGTGTTCTATGTGACGCTGCAATTATTCTGAGCCATTTGAGAAGAGTGCAATATCATTCGCAAATCTTAGATGGCTTAAATCGGTTTCCTTAATTTTCAGACCCTCCTGATTCTCATCTAGCTTTCGAGAAACCTCTTCAAGGCAGACTGAGAACAACAGTATGGACAAGATTGTGTCTCCTTGTCGTACTCCCATTTTCAACATTTATTTGTATTTTATCATCGTGGCTCAAACGGTAAAGCGACAGAGTCGCATGGCAAGGGCCGGGTTTGATTCCTATTCCGGATCCTAGGTAGAAATAACCTAGAGAGCTTCCCCTCCTAGAATTAAAAAAAATCAAAACGTTCGAAGATGCATTTTCATATATGGACTAAAATAACACGATATGAGTAGTGTCCACACCTTGTTTGTAAAGTGAATTGAGAATAGCTCGTCTGGTGATTGAATCAAATGCTTTTGCATAGTCAATAAAGGCAATACATACAAGTATATTCGCGATGTCTTTCTATAATTTGCTGTACTACTTGGGTGTAGTCTGTTGTACTAAAGCGCGCACCAAAACTACGAGTTAGGAATTTTCTATTTTTTTAGGCATTTCGAGAATAATTTCGCTAGAATTTTTTGTGCAAGGTTTTGCCATTAGCTTTTAGCATTTCAATTCAAATCCTATCATTTCCGGCTGATTTACCATTTTTCACTGATTTTATAATGTTTGACACCTCTTCTACTAATACATCGGGCATCTTATCATTTGTTAATAATCTTATTTTTGATTGATCCTAGTCCTTATATAAATTAGAGTAAAAATCTCTAACTCTTGCCAATATTTCTAGACGTGTTCTACAAGTGGAGCCATCTTCACGCTTTAAAGAAAAAATTTTCCTTTTCACTATTATGCACCATGCGCTTCGCTTTTTTACCCTTGTTTTTTAAAGGTCTTTTGAACAAGCCTCATGTTGAACAGGCGAGTTTCCTCTTGTATGCGTTTTCCAATGGTCTTGCATAGTTCAACATATTCAATTTTATTAGAGACACTTCCTGTATTCTTCTCTGTTCATCGTTTCTGTATCGAGGTTAAAGTTGTTTTAGATAACTTTGACTGTTTATTCTGCCTTATCTATGGGGCTACTGACATGGCACAGTCAAATATGTTCTTGACAGTTTCATCGTTTAGATTTTTTATCTTTGTTTATATATTTCAATGATGCAGTATGATATTACACATGGTTTGGTAAATTTTTATAAATTTTACTATGAATTGTCAAAGCAAAATATCAGTCATATGTTAGAAAAAGTGTGAATAAGGTTGCGTCTTAGGCGATGTTAGTTTTGTACTGTTGTTAAGAATAGGGAAAGTTGGATTTTTTAATGTTATTTAGTTTAAGATGTGGGTCTAAGTTTGTCGTTGTGGGTTTATTCATAGTTCAGATGATGCTAAGTAGCTTCTTTTTTTGCTGTGAAACCTTTTGTTATCGTCAGCATATTATTGTGTTTTGTATAAAGAATGATTTTATCTGTTATGTTTATCAAATGATTTCGAATGTGACTTAAATTTGAATGATTCATTAAGATACAGAATGGTCAGGAGGGTGGTTGATGGTGGTTGGAATGGTGGTTTGATTTAGTGATTTACTGCTTTAGGGTATGTAAACTGACAATTTTAGTAAAATTTGACTTAAATATAGATCATAGATCAATAGACCATGATGTTCAGGAGGGAGGTTGGATAGTGGTTTGATTTAGTGATTATACTGCTTTAGGGTTGTAAAAAACGTAATTTGTAAGTTATAAACATAAAAAGTGTAAGAAAATTTATTTATTTTTATTTATTTATTTATTTTCTATTTATTTTTTTTTTTGATGGTTTTGAAACATATTTTTCGAAATCTACAGACCGATAACATATATAAATTCGTATTGTATATTACCAAAATTTAAAAAAATCGGCACCGCAGTGCTCCAGCACCGGTGCGGAGCCAACTCATCAGATCCCCTTCCGCATTTCTTTCCTTCTTCTTTTTCATTCTCATTCTCCTTCTTCTTCTTCTTCCTCTGTTTTGTACTTCCTCTTTCTTTTCTTCTCTGTTTTGCATTCCAGTGCATTTCTTCTTCTTTTTTTTTTCAGGAAGGGACCCCTCTGTGGGTCTGGATCTGGAGCCGAATCGATTCGTCTCGTCTCCGACTCCGATCTACCAGCTCCAGTTTCAGCGTCTCGATGCATTTTTAATTCATACGGGGGCAGCTGTCCCCTTCAGGGGAGGAATTGCAGAGGGACGTATTCGTCTCCGGAGAATTACGTATCATATACAATCACATCCAAATTTTATTCGATAGTTAGCTAAAGTTTTTTTCAAGGACGAATATTGACCTTGAGCGTAAGGGGGCAGCACCTAGGTGACTAGGGTCCAACTCGTCATGTGATCAGTTTATCACATACAATGAACATATACAAGTTTCAGAACGATAGTCTATTCGTTCATTATAAAAAGGGCTGTATGTGTATGTGTAATGCGCACGCGAAAGCGCGCGTTATAAAAATATTACGAAATACATAGACACAACTTCGTTTTGTCTGTTTTGGTCGGTTTGAAACAGCCTTCGGGCTTGTCATTCCTCCTATAACCTAATATATTCTTTCATTTATATCGAAAAAAGTGGTTCGCAGGTGGGCATTACTAAGCGATTAAGTCTTTTGCTAAGAAACTCTGCTGATTTAAGGAATTACATTTTTATTGGTTAAATGCAACCCAGACACGTAGAAAGACCGATTCTAAAGATGATTTGGGTAATCGATCACGAGTAAATGATTGGAACCGTCAAATAGATCTATCCGATTATTTAAACCTTCTAGGAACCAAAACCCCTTTGGGGTTCAGCCCTTTTGGGGAACTAACTCCGAAAAACTTTCAACCTTAATTGGTTCGACACATTAAAAACCTAGTTTGACGTTAACGTCAAAAAAACAAATGAATGGATGAATAATTTCAAGTCAGCTGCCGACATGATTGGAATTTCCAACTTTCGTAGTGAGTTTTCAAGTCTTTGCTTCGACGTGGCTAGGGCTGCTATGGAAAATCCCAAAATACTCGGTTGGGGATCTTGATCTGATTAGACAGAATGCTAAAGAAGTAGCTAAAAAATGCTAAAAAGGGCAAATTTAACGGATTAGGTTGCCAGATTGTAACAGACAATTGCTCTTCCGTTATGTTTCCGTGTCGGAAAAACCGGTTCTGCAGCAACGGTAGCAAAATTTCTAAAAAAAAAAATGGCTAAAATAGTAAAAAAGTACCAAAAAGCGCGAAAAGTACGATTAGGGTGCAGATGTTTAGCGACAATTTGGGCAACAGTCCAGTTTTGGTAGTTTATAGTGTATACACTATATATATTATATAATATATATATATAGATATATAGGATATATAATATATTTATTATATATATATTATATATATATATATATTATATATATTTATATATATATATTAAAAGTTAACCGTTTTAATATTTTAATTTATTTTTTTTAAACTTTTTTGAAGTCCTGATGGTATGCAGCCCCGAATGGCAGGAGTCTGTGGTTCGATCGGCCTTCCGGGAACGACAGGGTAGACCTATTTCCCACCCCTCCGGGGGGGTCTCCTGAAACCCCCGTCTTTGGGTATTTGGTTGATACGCGGCGTTCCTCGCCCCTCCTACGGGGTTATGAAAACAGTCCCCCCCCCTTGTTTCCCGTCGCTCGAGCCCTACTTGGCCGTGTTAAAATACTATTATATATATATAAGTATATATATTATTATATATATAGAATATATTATATATAATATATATATATAATGTTTTAGTTTTTACCTAAAAAAATTTATTCTTTATAGCAACTAGGAAGTACGAACACAAAACGTACATTCCAAGATCTCGACGGTGTTTTATTTCCCATTTTTTTAGTGGTTATTGCTGACCACTGTTTGAGATCTTTTATTTTTTTTATTTTTTTTCTTGTTCAAATTTTCTCAAATATATATATATATATATATATATATATATATTTATATATATATATATTAAATATTATATATATTATATATATATATATATATATAGTATATTATAACGATTTTTTTAAATGCAATTGCTTATTTATGTTTAAATATAGACTGTACGTAAATAATAATAATAAGTTTTCTTAAAATTATAGTTTTTGCTTCTTCACGTATACCTTCACTTTCCCAATATATATATAATATAATATATACTATAATATATATATATATATATATATATATATATAATATATATATTATATATATAATATATATATATTATATATTATATATATTAGTCACTGGTTCAAAATTGTTTTTTGATGAAATCAATTTAGAATATTGGTAAGTGTGTAAGAAATGAATGATGGATGGAAGGCCGTAAATAAAGAAACCTATTTACCAAACTTCCTTAATTCGACGAACTTAATTGAAATTAATTCTTCGAACATCGCTTTGATTAACCTTCCCAAAATTAATGGAGAGTCTAATGGAAATTAAAGACTTCGGTCTTTACCCACGACTAATAAAGTTTTTAATAAAGAAAAGGAAATAAATCAGAAATTAGGTGTTGGGTGAGAGTATCAGGGGCTAATACACCAAGTTATCAATTGAAAATATATAGATTTATCTCCTCTATAAGGTTAAAAATACAGTTATGGTAGAAATGGAATTAGGTCCTAATTACGGTGAATGAAGCCATTGATGGTAGTTTTACTGCTATAGTTAATAATGGTAATCATCATCATCATATCATCTATTAGTTTTTGCTTTTGTTATTATTATTATTATTATTATTATTATTATTATTATTATTATTATTATTATTATTATTATTATTATTATTATTGATTTTGAGAAGTCCTTTTTATGTAACTTGGCGTTGCTAATTGTTAAGCTGGAGTTAGTGTTACGTTTCCTTGAAATGAAAAGAGCGTCATTTTTGGCGCCTTTATTAAAACGTGATTTTATTGCAAGTGTCAGACGAAGGAGTCTTTTTACCTGGTAAAGAAAAAATGGAAGCGTTGAAAACGGAACGTAAATTAAAAACGATGAAGAGAAGAAATAATAAAAATCCCAGTAAACTCGAGACACTGATTTTAAAATCCCTAAGTTCCTTCAGACAACTGATTCCATAAAAGCTTTCGGAAACTTTGGTATTTATTTTTTTTAAATATGTTTTTTATATCTTATTTCTTCTATTTTTAAAGTATGAATTTTATGAGCATTTTTACTAGCCTATCACGGCATTAAAAGAGCTTTGCAGTTAATAAGTAAGAAAAGGATCTGCAAACTTAGTGGTTTTGGTAAAGCTATTATTAGAAACGTAAAAATTTAAATAATATTAATCAATAAGTTTTATGAGTATAACTGAAAAGAAAGATTAGAGTAATATACATCTGGCAGTGAGGAATCAACAATTTTTTATCATCAGAGACTAATGAAGTAACGGAAAATCAGTACATAATAACTGAAAATTAATTTATAAATAAAATTTATGTTTAGATAAATAAACGAGGATTTCACTAAGAAGGAAAAAATTATCAATTTATATAATAAGTGATAGAAAATTAATACAGAAAACTTCAAACTTTTTCTATTCAGTATATATGAAATCCACTCTATTTTATATCTAATAATTTTCTATGGAAATATAAAATATTAATATTACTCAAATGTTGATTGCAGAAAGCAAAATTGCAATATTTCCACATATATTTCGGTTGGAAAATCTGAAAATTTAAATATTTTGTATAATGGACAAATATGAAGATTTCTAAAATATAGAATGTAGTTATGCCAATTATGGTATGCGTACAGAGATTCAACTCTGTCTACATGTCGGTGATACTCACACTTATTCTCTATAATCAGGACGCTGACTAAGTATAAAATAATCCCCATGTCGCTCGGCATCTATCCATTTATCATATTTGTTCTTAACATTACGTTATCCTCTCTCATTGGTGCATTTGAACGTGGCATTAAAATATATCACTTTCACCACATTGTTCGGATATCGATATATTAAAATGCAAATCGGACTTGAGAGATGCACCCATATTCTGACAGTATATGGGACATATCACAATATGTATGTGATCTGATGGAGAATGATAGTGCTCGCTCCAAACTCACAGCTCTCCACCATTACTTAATTTCGCTATAACGCTCTATACCTACAGGAGACTTGTTCACTAAACTACTGCATGTATTTTATTTGCTTGTTAAAATATTCAATATTCTCTTTTCTATCAAACTATTAACAACCTAAATCATTTATTCGATCTGTCTTACAATTTCACCACACTGTTTTAATCACAATTCTGCTCCACAAATGCTCTAAAGCGTAGTGTTTCCTTACTATATTAAACGTTGTCAGGATTCTTCGAAATATCTAAATTGATAATGTATTACTATCACGCCATGAAAGCATGCCGCCTACGGTGATTTGTCGCGTGTACATCTTTAATACGCAACACAGTTTGATTATTCTCATGAAACTATAACGCTACTTATATACTACGGACTCTTATATAATTCCAGATCGGTAAACTTTACACTTTTTTAACTATTTACACACTTAACTCATATTCTGCCTCTGCAAAATGGCAGTGAAAACAGAACGCTGCATAGATCAAGGGTACACTAGGCGAGAGAAATTATGGGACTTACAATTTAGACGTGTACTCATCGCAAGTGGTGTTTACTCTACCCATATGTCTAACCAGCACAGCACGTCATCTGAACAGATATGAACAATCCCCCGTATGCTCACATGTTCTCTGTCCAGATTCGAGGTACTCGCGGCTTACGCACAAAGCAACACGGCATGTATCTCACTCTAGGAATACTTACTAAACTCAGACAGTGTGTAAAGACGTACTCCAAAATATGGATATAATAGTAGGTCCACTGGAAAGCGGTATGAAGTAGTTCCTGAAGGCATCTCAGTGGATTCCATGTTACTGGCTGCTCTTTAGTACAGTTATTAAATTTTAGCAACTGGAGAAGGACTTAGAAGAGATACACACTCACACCTATGTAAATCCTTCCACATTATATAGAATGAGTACTACAGTTTAATAAACTTTTCAAACCCTCCTTTTACTACCTGCCAAAATCTCTCTACCAATCCTAAATATCAATCACTAACTCTCCTACTCTCTGGATTGTGGCAACAAGATCTCTCGAGATGTGATTATTTCGGCACATATGCTTATATTTGGCTTAGTGGGAGGAAGATTGATTGCAGCACAACGCGTCAGATAGCGACATATCAATGTATATTGATCGCTCTCTGTGCAATCGCACTTGAAAACACGCTTATATCCACACTTCTTTCTGTCGACCATTCAACAGTCTCACCATATAAGATTCGAGGCATGAGCACTATTTTAGTTATAGACCCTCACCCAAAGTAAATGACTCACAACACACACAATTAACCAGGGCGAAGACATAACACAACCCTGTCTTCACTCCGCTTTAATCCTACCACTCACACAATACATAATATTGGGCACCATATTTTAATTACTATTACACGACGCTTCACTATGCGTCATTACATACTTTTTGAGATATTCTCACTAATACAGAAGTACTATTAAATATAACTCAATCACTAAATCATACCATTAATTAATATATTACACTATATATAACTCATTTGCCATAAATGATATCTCACCTTATATTAAACTCTTATATCATATATAGTGGTATATATTGTAAATCCATATAAAACCTATATAATATAATTTAATTATATATTACTTCTTCTCCTCAATTTACTACAATCATTTGTTCAAATGCAAAGATTTAGATCCGCCTAACATTACTCCACTTCACTAAACGCACCTTGTTACTTCCATCCAATATCAGTACCCTCTAGTATCACTCGGCGCCACTCTTTCGAGTCATAAATGATTCGTCCCTGACAGAGTCTTCAATGCACATACCTATAAAATCATTCTCTCCAGTAACAGCCTTTCTTAGCTCTACGGAATAAACAAATTGATATATCTCTCTAGCTATTACGATATTACTCTATATATATTCATCCTGTCATTACCAATTCTTCAAAATTGTAGGGTTAAATATCAACTCCTTTTACTTGTTCCATCCATTACTCACAATCCTTGGACCTAAAATTTCAGCTGAAATATTTAACCTCGCTTATAATATTTTTTATTCTCTCTCGATCGACGACATTCCAATCAATCCAGCCACCTCGCCTCCGGCTCTTTGATCATCGTTCCGTGTGAGGCGTCTAAGTACACATATGTACATATATTACATTTAATATAACTTGCGTATATACCATTCTTCTAACTTATATCTCTATCTATCTCTACACATTATTAATCCATATATCCCCTGTTACTTCTATTCTAATCCCTATATACTAATATATATATATTATATATATATATATATAGTATATATATATATACCCCACAAAATATATAGTACCTTTATCTCATTATCTACCTCGAACAGAACGGTTATAATGAATATTTTGCTACCCTGCGTACGTCATGAAAAAGAAATGAAAGAGTCTCAGAAACATGACATCTGTCGTGATTTATTTTCTTTGTATTTAGATATAAAGTGAAGTGCAGGATGGTTTGAAAGTAGAGAGTGTATCTCTTTTTCTACAATATCTCAAAACTTTTAAGTGTGATGTTAAAATTTAACTACTAGTGACTGTTTATACTCAACACAAATTCACTCTCAACATTCATCATTTGATTTCCTGACACGAGGCTCTTATGCTAAGAAGCACAAGTCTACCCTGATTCATTATTCTAAAATAATAAACAGCATATAATTTCTACTCATTATTTTCATAATTACTTACCTTTATTCGCTAGGCTATACCTTCAGAAGATAAGCTATCTATATTCCTTGTTAATGTCTTCTTCATCCTCCTTATACCAACTCTGGATTCTTATATTACTACTGATCTTGTTTTTTCCTACGTATATATGCTACACCTTATTATAGTATTTCTTATATTTTCCTACCTAATATATTACCAAGCATCTTATTCTTTTGATAACTTCATCATTTGCTTTTATACATCTTACGATATTATATATATATATATATATTAATATATATAATATAACGTTCTTAATTTTAATGTATAACCCTAATATGTTTATTATTATTAATTTTTAAAATATAATGCATCTATTTAAAATGTAACGTCCTATAATTTTTTATTAAGTTAATATAGATTTTCCAAAACAAACAAGGAATGGGAAAACTTTTACACCCGAACTCAAGAATTAAATACACGAGACAGCGATTACTGAGCGTTCTTACCTAACCGGCTTTCATCCCCCGCACTCCTTCGACCTGTGCGGAGAGAACTCTATTTGGCCCCGGTAAGCCCGTGTTGGCCATGGGAGCGGTCGGCCTAGCTCTCACTACATCATATGCCCGCGTGCTCGGGGCTCTCTGACGCGGGGCCTGCGAGAACCGGTGGGCTTAGCTATATTCATATGTACAACTCGCTAAGCGATTTCAATAGAGATCTCAACTGTAAGATTAGTACACCTTCAAAAACTTAGGATGAAAACATAGGAAATATTATATTCCAACTTAATTAATAATTAAATTATAAACAAGACTAGCATGACATTTCACACTTCACTCTAATATAATACTAATTTTGGAATAGATTAATTTGGTAGAAAACATAATCTGATTTATTCATCTGATTTCTAGAATACTTAACAGTTTTGATTCATTAACTATCTACTCATATTACGTTATCTAACTATCCTCTCTATCCTCATACTCCAAGCCTATCAGCACCTTAACTCTAATAAATTTACATATTAGGAAACTATATATATATACATAATAAATAATAATATTATATATACCGGATAAATCCTTTTACCTCTATAAAAACTCAGCCTCACTAATATTTACATTCAAATACCATATATACTTAATCACATCTCCTATCTTTACATACCTCACAATCACCAAATCAACTCTCATTAACTTATTTCATCATTCGATACAATTCTCTCTACTACTAACTTATCATAAGTATACTTAGTTGGTATAACTCTTGTATTAAAGGAAAGTATTTTACTTTACAACATATTACCTCTCTCTTCCAGAAATCATTACCCTTATTCATAATACCATATTTACTTCAATTTTCTCCCTTGTTCACACCAGAACTCAAAACCACCATGTTATAATTTGTCGTAGTGATACTCACCATTCTTATTTTTTTATCTATAGACGACAGCGCATATCAGAGGTTACTCTAGCGGATTCTCAATTCTATAGGTCTTAGCTTAGCTTATTATGCATCTTACTGTCACTCCATCCAGATTCATTATTCAGATTCATATCTTTCACTATACTATCAGTTGATACTACTCCAAACTCTAATAAACGGGATGTCCCACTCAGGAATGCGACTGTTAAAAAGGACATCAAAACCACACATAACTCTTTTTTTTAATGGAACATAAATTTATAACAGGAAGCCTAATATATCGTATCCCACGAACTCTCGAAGACGCTAGGACTCACCACTCAAAGGTCAGCTAGCTAAGGGACTGGATTTCTCTCATACTGATCTTTGGATACACGTTCACGTTGATATATCTCTCATGTCACCTATAGTTGCAATACTTGCTCTTATCTTTTTCCTTCTTCACCTGGATGTTGTTCGACAGCATATTCCTTCGTATGCTTATCCACAGACAAAACTACTATTATTTTTCATTTTGGTTCATACCACTGTTTCTCTTTTTATACTTCTTCATGTCCATCGACGCAGCGGATGTCATATATTGTGAGTCGCTTTGTCTACTAAATATTAATAATAACATTGCAACAACGTGTTCTCCATTGATTTTGCTCCGACTCGAAGTTTAGTCGCTGCTCGGATATCTTCTGATCACATTGTACCCATCTTTATATTGATCGTTTCGATATTGACATATGATCCGCGCGAAAACCTCTGTTTGGGTATACAGGCGTTAATACTGTGGCGATATAAGCGTGATATATACATTGCCTGTCAGGCGTGTCATTACAGCTTCGATGCAGAGGTCACGTAGACTGTATCGTGATGTTAGTTCTGTGCTTGCATCTACTGGTAGTTCACACTTATACCATCACCGGTTGCTTTTTAATCTATCGTCAAACGTAATTCACGCGAGTGAGACGGATTTGATAGATTGAGTACTTATATGGGCACATGTTTTCTGTGCGTTTGCGCAGACTATTATCTTTCTCTCGAGTTTGGTGATAGGGAGTTGATCGATGTGTATAAGTGTTTGTAAGCGATTGAGAAAAGGGGTTATTTGTGATTGTGTATTAATATGCAAGTTGGTATATGAAATTATTGTTGTGTTATTAAGGTGTAGAGGTTGTTAATTTATTTGTTTTTTAGGCACGAATATACATTTGGTAGTAGGGTGTGTATGTGGAATTAGAGATATATAATGAAACAGGAGAGGACGAATGATATGTCTCGTCATTCCATTGGAGAAGGAAAGGGTGTGTGCTATGAGTGTTACCTTTTCATTCGGGGCTTCGGAGTATGCGTGTATCTCCCTCTCTCTCTCTCTCTTCTGTATGCTTTGTTAAATGCTTTTCTTGTGTAATGAAAAATCTCCAGGATAGTTAAAGTGATTCGATAGTACTTCTGTTCGGACTGTACTTCTAAGATCCTCATTCTATTTGTGCTATGAAGTAGGGGGAGTAGCATATAATAATACGAAAGGCACGGAGAAATAGAGATTGGCCTTCTCGTTTCATATTTTTTGTGTTTTGGTGGAATGATTATGATAATTGACCAATGTTTTGATAAATTTTTGTTATGCGATATGTTGGTTTTCCTATATATATATGATTTAAATAATATGGCATAAGTAATAGTTATTTCATGTGATTTAAGATGTAATTCAGGAGGAAGTGAGGATTTCAGATGATTTGATTTGGATAAGGCATTCACTATCGAATATACTTGAATACTGATAGGATTGAAATAAGAGTAATAATTAGTTTTATTAGGATCATCATATTAGAGGTTGGATGTTGTGAAAGGTAATAGATGGAGAAGAATAAATGTTCATCTAATATACATAAGTTATACTATATACCATAAACAATTTATATTTTATATTTTTATATAGTATATATATTATCTACTATAGATTTATTAATAAAGAGTGGGGTATAATATGAATGATAAATATATAAATTCTGATAAGAATTATACCATATATATAACTAGTGTACTATAGAGTATTATAGGTACGGAGACAGTGGTATGACCCATATACCTCATGATTAATTTATAATATGATAGCTCAAAAGTTATATTGATTTGTATATATATTATTGCCCATTAAATATGAAGAAGTATTATGTTGTATAATAATAGAGATGATTGGAGCTCACTTTTGATTACCCTAGATTTCATTAATATTATAAAACTTCGAATTTAGCATTATAATCTCTATCATTTTAATCCTTTATTTGTATCTTTTTAGTTACTTACCATATTTGGCTCACCTATATTCATTAATTTATGATATATCATAATTTATACTTGAATATTTTTTATTTTATAAGAACTCTGTCTAAATCAGTAGCATAAATTTTGGTAATCTCTCTATATACTAAATTATTAATATTCAGTAAATCATTAAGTAACATAATATCACCTAATAAAAAATTAAAAAAATGATTATATTATTATGGTACTGTTTTATATATATATTATATAAGCTTATTATACATTTTATATACAATAAGTTAGAATGTAAGGATTATATAAAGATATAATTTTATTATTATAGTTTGATTTTAGACTCTTACTATATTATATTAGTGTAAATTTTATACCAGTTATATAAGCATCCTATGGGTATTGAAATTTAATTATTAAAGGGTTAACTCTCGTTGTGGTTACTTGAGCAAGGAAGCCACACGTTTCTCTACCGGTCTTCTCGGATCCGTCTGACTGGTTGCTTCGGGAAAGGGCCTAGTGAGGACTATGCTGCGCGACCTGGTGTCTTGGCTATAAAGGCATTGGCCGGCCCCAAGGTTGGACTTCGCTCGGGGCCCGCTCGCGGCGTGCCGCCATGCGGGAACAAGGTGGCGGCCCCGCGGGCTCGGCTTCTCCAGGGCATGAGCCGATCTGTCACTGAAGATAATGACCCGTATAAGATGGTGGGACATTGGTGCAGGCGATTGAATTGTATGGGACCATTTCTCGGCTTTGATGTGCACTTTGTTCCATCAAAACAGGATGCGATTATTCGGTATAAGACTCCATAAGCGGCCTTATGAGCTACAAATATGGATGATACTTATTTGATGTACCTAATATCTCACCTAGGAGTATTATATTCGATAATATATTTATATAAAATAACAAAGAGTATGGAGAGAGAAAAACCTATATAAATATATAAATTAATATAAATATAATAATAAATATATATAATGAAATATATAAAATCTTTATTTTTTACCATCTTATCCATTATATCAAATTTGAGTAGCCAACCTTAATACTACCAGGTAACACCCTATAGTATATATTTAATATTATATATATTATAATATATATTATACTATTATAATATATTAATTTAATATATATGTGTGGATTGAAGTGTGTTAGATGATAGTGTGTGTATGTGTGTTGTTCTGTAAATGTGTGTTAGTGTGTGTGTTAGTTGATATGTGTGGAGTAGGTGTAGTGTTAGATGTTAGTGTGTGTATGTGTGTGTGATGTGGTGTGTGTGTGGTGTAGTGTAGTGTGTGTGTAGTGTGTGGTGTGTGTTGTGTGTGTGTGTGTGTGTGGTGGTGTGTGTGTGAGTGTGTGTTGTGTAGTGTGTATAGGTTAATTTATTAATAATGATAAGCCTTGAACTGACACCTATAATAGGATACTTAATACGTGATAATTTAATCAAATATATCCTACGAATAAATTGTCTAAAGAATCTATACTAAAACAAGAAAAACAGTCACACAAAAGTCATTATATAATAATTAAATAATAATAATTAATAATTATATAATCAATAATAATAATAATAAGTGACTAGTATTCCAGAAATATTTTTATATTATCTGGATTAACTGAAATATATCGTCTAGGAGAAATTCTATTGCATTATTTATAATTATTATATAATTTATATATAATTTATATTAATATTTATATATTATATTAATAATTAATTATTATTTATATTATTGATTGTTATTATTATTACTATTGTAAATTTATTTGCATTTAATATTTATTATTTATAATATTTATTTTAGTATTATTTTTACATTAATATTTCTAATTATCATATTTATTGTTATTATTAATTATTACTGTTTGTGTATTAATTTATTTATTTTTATTTAATTATAATTATACTTATTTGAGTGTTGTGAAAGTTTTGTGTGTTTAAAAATTTTTTAGATATATTAATTAATCTAGATTCGACCTTCAACATTATTGTATAATTTTGATGCATTCTTCATCAAATCATCGAAGTATTTAATTCTATGTTATTATTATTATTATTATTATATTATTATTATTTAATTATTATTATTAATTATATTATTATTATTTTTATTATTATTTATTTATTATATTATTTCTTGAAATATTTAATTTAACTATTATTTAATTTAATTATTATTTATATTTTATTTATAAATTTAATGTAATTGTAATTAGAAATAATTTAAATTTTTTATTTAAATATTATAATATTATTTAAATATTATATTTATTTATTTATTAATTGTATAATTAATTATTAATCTTGTATATATCATATTCTATTACCTGAATAAATTGTATTATGCTTTAATATCGCCACACGTACAGTTCGGATTCCATAATTGAAGAGTTAGGATAGACAAACATTTTCCCTGTTAGAGAATTTATCCAATGCTTCTACAGTTTTTTTACATTTTTATGTCTAGGGCCACTTATTTCAGTGTAAGTGGTGTGACATTACGAAAGTGTGAGCATTGAGCATATGTTGGCGCACGATTAAATAATCTGTCAAGACTTCTCCAATAAGTATTCAATCTTCCTATATGTATGCATTTCTAGGGATGTATCGGTTAGAGGTGAGAGATAGCTTCTTTCTAAGGCATTTAGGATAGAATAAGTTTAAGGAGTGTAAAGCTCTACGGGGTAAATTAGAGTGGAGCGTTAGGGTAGTGGGTTAGGTTTAGGTTTAAATGTGTTAGTTATCCGAACAAGATGTAAATATTAGGGTAATATGGTGTGACTTAGGTTAAGGTTAGGTTAGTGCGGATTATTAACGGAGATTTAGCGTAGTTGCGAGTATTATCGTTTATGGTGTATGTTTGTGGAGGGTCTCGGAGTCTTTAGTGCTGTGATGGGTTACAGTGGTTTACAACTGCGTCCATATATTACGCGCCATATGTGTCTTTGGCTTTAGGTTATACTGGTTATGTGAAAGCGTGTGGTATTTTCAACAGACAATCTTCCTGTAATTTCTAGATGGTATTTACACAGCCAACTCGCAAGCCATTTCGAATTTTTTATTTAATCGCATCAACCTGTTCAAAGATATTGGGTAAATTAGCTCCAATATAATATAATTAAAGGTATGCATATGAATATTTCTTTTAAACTGTTTCGAGAATTCTTCCTGGATTTGTTATCTACAAATGTATAGATTGCAGTCTACTCAGAGATATCTTCATTAGCTCTCTTCTAGTAGATTTTGTTGGGTATTACTTAGGATTCACAAGTCTTCTCTACTTCGTGTGCTGGCCATATCCAGTATCTCGCTGATCGTTTGCACGGACCGAACTCATATTTGCAAAAGGAAGAAATATTTCTGTGATGATTTTAAAAACCCTCTCTCGCCTTCATGCTAATCCACATTAACTGGATATTTGGATTACTAAAATGGAAATCCTATATTGCAATAAAAAAGGCTCACACCTTTTCAAAAATTTATTTTTGTAGATAGTCTATATGTATTGTCTTACCTGATTTTGTATACTTAACACATTAGCACTTACTTAAAGGACTTCTTTTTCCCCCTTATATTTACGGAGATTTGTTCCTGACAAGGCGTTGAAGGATTATATTGATCGATGAGTGAGAGATTTAGAGGTTGTGTATACCTTTCCTGCACTTTTATAATTAACAGATATGAATACTATAAAACTTTTTTAGTGTCTAGAAAATTTTGGTTCGGGGGGTGCCATGGCCCCCTTGGCCCCCCCCTGGATACGCCACTGTATAATATATATATATATATATACTATAGTATATATATATATATATATATAAATATATATATATATACTAATATATATATACTATATATATAATATATATATATATATATATTATATAGGCCTATATATTATTAGTGAATGCTAGGTAACATCGCATACCGCGGAGCAATCCCGCACCTTATTAAGAGATCCGCATCAGCATCCGGCCTTTGCCCTGGGCGGATGTCGCGCGGATATTTATTGTCGAGATTACTTAAGATGAATCTGAACGGAAACTTTAAATGAGAACATGGGAACTTCGTCGACTCAACTGTTGTATTGATGGACTCTGATCTCACAGCAGAAATGAAGTTCATAATAATTTAAGTGCAAGAGATGGAAGAATTGTATTATTCAAAGACACCTTCTTGCTTTGTACGGCCAGTTAATTTTTCAAAGTTAACATCTTACTAAGTGGAAAAAGACATATCACAACTGCAATTAAGCTAATTGAAACCGTTTGAAGAAAGGTTACCGAAAAAAATCAGGGCCTCTACAAATTGTTTCCGAGTGTAATGCCATTAAATCTCAAACGGTAAAGGCAGGCATTTTTGAGACACCTTTCTTTCAAATGAAAATGATGACGGTTTTAAAAGAATGAAAGATGTAAATGAACTATAGCTAGAAAAACGCATTTTGGTTCTGTGGCAGTTTAAGAACCTCATAGCTAGTGGCAACTCTACTTAGATCCCGTTATAAAGGCAAGTTTTTTTTGTAACACAATATTAGAACAAATTAAATCGTCACTTTTTGTTGGTGTTGCAGTTTAAAACTTCAATCCGCAGGGCAGGCCTAATTGAATTCCGGCACTCATTCAAAGGAAAAAACGAAAATCTACAAAACCAACACCTTCTACAGAAAGTAATAATCACATAACAAGATTCACAGGGCAGATTTCTACACCGAGTAGTGATGAACAGAAGCATACGCGTTACAAAGATGTAGTGCAAAATGATTGAAAACTAATCAACAAGAAAAACCGACACTGAAAATAAAACTGGATGGATCCCTAATGCAGTTTGGTGAAACAGTTTAAGGCAAAATATTTAACTATACTCACAGCTTGAGTCCAAACTTGGCAAGGAAATAACTTGGCCTGTCCTCTCAATTAAGTGGTTCCAGTGAGAGAGTATTTATCACCCCACATGGTGGGCTATGGATATGATGAAAAGAGAGGAACAGACTCTCAGCAGAAAAGGTTGAGAAAAATTGATGTTTCTCAGCACAACCTTCCTATATTTGAATTTCAATAACTAGTTAACAAAAAAGTTTATATAATCCATTAAAGAAATGGTTTTCCTCTTTCAAAGGGAGGAGGTTGGGGAAAAAGGTTGGTGGGGTGCATTTTGAGTTGGGTCCCCTGTTTCCACACCCTGGTAACCTTAATATTAATAGATTGTGGGCTTAAACTCGAAATATATATATATATATTAATATATAATATTATATAATATATAATAGTATCTATATATATATATATATATATATATATATATATATATATATATATATATATATATATATATATATATATATATAATATAATTTATAAAAAAATATTGTATATATATTATATATTATATACATATATAAATATACCGCATCCCGCAAAAAATGACATCTGCTGCAACATATAATATATATAGTATAGTATATAATATATGATATATATAATATATATATATCATATATATATAATATATATATTATATAATATATATATATATATTATATATTATATAATATAATATATATATATATATATATATATACTATATATATATATATATATAATATATACTATATATACTATATATATTATATATTCCTTCCGGAAAAAAAAAGTATAAAAAAAATTATATATATATAATATATATATATATATAACTATATAGTATATATAGCTGTATTATTTATTATTTATTGATGCGAAGCCAATATTTATATGTACGTATATGTTATTTTTTAAAAAATTATTTATAAATTAAATTAAATTCTATATAATATATATATATCTATATATTATATAAAAATATATATATATAATATATATATTATATCTTTCCGGATATTTTTAAGTATAAAAAAAATTATTTAAAGCTAAGCGGTTGAAACTGGCCAACAAATCCCCAAGTCCATCTATCTGTTCAACCTTTTCCCTTTTCAATAAATAAAAGTGCTAAATGAAGTTAAAAAGAAGTTGACTCTCCCTAAATGGTTTTCGGCAACATACCGCACCAGGTAGCCTATAATTTTGTTGGATTGCAGTCAAACGCGTCAACAAGGTAATTGGACATCGTTTTCAGTTTATTGGGTTTTGTGCCGTATTATCCTTCGAATTTAAAATGGATGAAGAAGATGAAAGAATACTTTATGTTTAAATACCTCCTTCTAACAATACTTATTATATTAAAATAAATATTCATTGCTATTTATATAAAATTCTTTTTCAGTCTATTAGACAGAGGTAATGTTTTAATTATGTTTAATTTTATTATTATTATTATTATTATTATTATTATTATTATTATTATTAATTAATTGATTATTATTATTATTATTATTATTATTATTATTATATATATATATATTATATATATACTATAAACTATTAATTATATATATATATAATATATATATTATACTATATATATATATCAGGAGGTGGGCGCTTCCGCTCTTTAGTCCGCTAGTTCGCTCCGAGCGCGGACTACCAAAATAGGTGCGGACTAGCGGACTAGCGGAGGTGCGGAGACGTCAAGGAAATTAGCGGATTTGCACGTGCGGATCAAAAAAAAGTTTCCGCAAAAGTTTCCGCACCTTTTTAAAAAAATGAATAATATAGTTTTACTTATTAGGAAATTCTTATTGGTTAATGAATAAAAGAAAATATAATTTTTTATTTTAAGTTTTTTGTAAACATAATTTTACTTTTAGTCTAAGACTTATTGTTTTTTTAATAATGCTAAATTTCGAACCATAATCTCCAACCTCCTTAAAGGGTACCCATATATTATAATAACAATTTAAATTGATTTTTATAGGACTGAATGGCTATTAACCCTCATCTATAACTTTTAATTAATTATATTATTACTATAGTAACTAGGCATATCTAAATCAATTCTGTGTAAAAACCCAAATATATATAATATATATATATATATATATATATATATTTATATAATATATATATTTAATATATATATAGTTATATATTTATATATATAAATATCATATATATTATATATATAATATATTATATTATATATATATATATATATATTATATATATATATATATATATATATATATATATATATATTATAATATATATATATATATATATATATATATATATTATATAATATATATATATAAAGTATATTATACTATATATATATTGTATAATATAATATTATATATATATATATAACTATATATATAATATATATATATTATAATATAAGGGTATATCCATATATAATATATATACTATTTTGAGGTTTAAACCACAGGAGCTGATTAACATTATATAATATATATAATAACTATATAACTATATATATATATATATATATAATATATAATATATATATATATTATTATCATATATATATATGAATACATATATTTATTACATCATCAAAAAACATGGCTGATAGCAACATAGCATTATGATTATCAGACTTGCAGACTCTAGGCTTTCAGGATTCTACCTAAAGTCTTGGACCGAAATAGACCTTCTTATGGTTGGACAGGGTGGTGGTCAAAATATTTCAGAAAGGAGGCAGAATGATTTAGGTGAGGACCTTGAATTAGCAATGGACTTGCTGGAAGTGCACTAAACACCAGCAACTCCTCTCACCAAGGACTATCTTTTCGCTTTCAGCATGGCAGAATTTTGTTGAACTGTTCATAAAATATAAACAACATTCTCCCTAAGTTTCTGCGGCTGTAGAGCGATATATTTGAGTATTGGTGTGGATATTTTGGAGGAACAAAGAGGTTCAGCCCTTTAACTGCTTTTTAATTTGAGCACCTAAGTCTTTTTTGAAAGGTAATATGGATCTCTTGTCCTTTGAAGTACGACATTGAGGAGGAAAGGGAAAAAATCTTGAGATTTTGGTAAAATATTCATCTCAATTTTTGCATATAATATTATAAATAAAATTTTTTTGTTGGAATATAATACTATTTTAGTATTTACTATTAAAATCTTTTGTGAAGTCGCAAATTATTAGCGGGAGAGACGTGCGGACGTGGGGACTTGCGATAGCGGAGGTTTGATGGTCTGAATAAGTGCGGAGGATCGCTAGCGGACTACGTTTTCTCAAGGTGCGGAGGTGCGCTAGCGGACTACCTCAATGGAACGCGGGGGTGCCCACCTCTGATATATATATATATATAAAATATTATTATATATATATATAATATATAATATATATATATAATATATGATTATATATTATATATCATAATATATATATATATATATATATAATATATATATAGGGCCTATATATTATATATATATATATATATATCTATATTATATAATATATTATATATTATGATATAATATATATATATTTATATATTATATATATATATATTGTATATATATATATTATATATATATATAAATAATATAAATATAATTATAGCACGTACTTGTGTAATATCTATATAATTTTTTTTTTTTTAAAATGTCACCACTATCACGGGCAGGGCCTATTCAAGGAGAGGGTGTTATCATTAATAATTATCAATTAATCACTACAGTTACAATCACCATTACTATTACGCCCCATTAATAGTATTGCAATTTATTCATTAGGTCTTAACTATAATATACCCGATGGTGATTGGCCGCAATGGTTTATGTTTTTTGAACGCGAACGCTCAATACGGCCTGATGATTCTCATGCAATTGTGCTCGCAGCCTTATCGGTATTTCTCAGATAGTTAATCTCCTCGTTTAAAAAGGATCATCGGTGTTTGATCACTGATTCCCTCCATCAATGTCCTAATTTTTGGTTTTAACTACATGTGGACTCAAATTCTTTTTTGCGCATGATCTCTCGGTTTATTTCTTTGTGGTGGAGTCCTTCTTCGTCTTTAATGCAGATTTGATTTTTATTTCGCTTTTTTCCTCAAGGTGTTCATGCTTGTCAACACCGCACTGCTTCTACAGAGTAATCCACGTAATTTTTACGAGAGGTTCCTCATTATTTCTCGTAGCGACCATATGTTTGAACAGCTGTTCTTTTGCGATGAAAAAGGATGCAAGAATCGGAGAATCGCGTTCAAGCTTCACGTTTACTCTTGAGACCATATATATATTATAATATATATATATATATATATTAATATACATAATATATATATATATATATATATATAGTACTATTATATATATATATATATATTATAATATATATATATATATATATATATACTATATATATATTATTATAACAAACATTTTGTTGCTATAACATGTAATATTAAATTGTAGGAGGTGAAGCCCAAAATTTAAAAAAAAAAAATTTTTTCGCCTTATTCCAAAACTCTCACTAAGATGGTGGTGAGGTTGTACATAATAAATAATCCATAATAATAATAATAAATAATAATAATAATAATAATAATAAACCTTATTTTTAAAAAGATCCAATCGCTCAATCAAAGATGTAGATCCTCTGGACACGATAGGAATATCGTGAGGATTCTGTTTGCACTCCTATGTATTAGGCATTCCTAAACATAATTTATTATTTATCAGAAAATAAAATATTGCCCTTTCTTTGAAGACTAATTTATTGAGGGCAAATCTAAAGTTTTATTAATGTTTTCTTCTCTTCCTTAATTTCTTTATACACAAATTGTTTATAGTCCTTAATAATGTTCTGCAATGCTTGAAAGCAAGATTATAAACACAACTTCTGGTTTGAAGGGCAAGCAACGGAAGCAAGAGAGATTATTTGAAATTTTTTTTTGATTAAGGATACCAACGATGTGGCAAGTATAGTAATATATATATATATATATATATATATATATATATATATATATATATATATATAATATATAATTATTATATATAATAATATATAATATAATAATATATAATATTATTCTACATAGCGTGTCGACGATCTTTTTAAACGGATTTTTTTATTAGTTTCAATCCGTAATTTCGACGAATTGGGCTAGTTCCTATATATATATATATAATATATATTATATATATATATATATATATATAATATATATATTATATATAATATATATATATATATATATATATATATATATATATTTATATATATATATTATAATATAGGGGCGAATCCTTATTGTTTGCTTTGCATGCGGGGCATGTTTAAGGGAAAAATAAATGCAAGCAAATTTGGATTGTCAGCATAATTTGGATTTGAGAATAAAGATGTTTAGAGCTCTGGTGCTTCAAAACGCTTCTATTAGCCATAAATTCAAATATATATTTAATTTTGCAATAGTCGAGCAAGCGTGAATAAAAATTTCGCTAGTCATTACGATGCTTGTGGTAACTCGAGCGCGCTGCCTTTTCTGAGAGTTTTAACAATGGTAAATCGGTGCGCGCTAATGAAATACTTAAGGCGAAAACGCTATGAAAGCTTGCGAAAACTTAACAGCAAGCAAATACTTTTAGCGAGAGCTATAACACGCTTTTTGCGTAATCTTTCTCTTAAATGTACACGGCACACATGGTACCTTGTCATTTTTCTGTTTAAATTCATTAGAGCAGAAATAAATAAATTCATTTATTTATTTTTCTGCTTATTCTCTTTGAGCCAAATATATCAAAAAAATGCAAATGACCACTCTCTTCAAATTTAAGCATCTTATTACAGGAAATGTTTTTCATTCTATAATGCAGTACATTAGCGTCGAAAATAATCATCAGACAAATAACCAAATAGATAAAGTACTCAAAAAATACATACTATGTTGTAGTGAAAATAGTAAATGAGGATACTTAATCAAATTAGAGAAGGGCTTTGTTTTAACTTGTTTCTTATTTAGTGTCCCGAGTCAGTATGCGGCGTTTGTGGGTATATTTTAAAGTTTTGTGCAATTTTCAATGTGTTTTTGGCAGCTTTTTGTTAAATGCCACTAAGTGGAAGTCATCTTATGATAGTGATCGCAAATATAAAAGTGAATGCAAAAAGTTTTCTTTCTTCAGAAACGAAACAGGAAAGGGCAGAGAATTATCTTCAAGAAAAGATAATTATGTATGAATAGATTAACAGTACTCAGGGTTAGATGGTGCAAGTAACTTTGCATTTCAATTATTTATATATATACTGATATATATATATATATATATATATAATATATATATATATACTATATATAATATATATATTATATATATATATTATATATATATAATATATATATATAGTAATTATAAATATATGTGTATAATATATTCTAATTATATATATAATATATATATATAGTACATATATATATATATATATATATATATATATATATATATATATATATATATATATATATATATCTTATATATATATATATTTTTCCAAATATATATCTACCTGTGTGACGTATTAGGTGTGTGTATGTATGTGTGTGAATGTTGTGTTTAGGGATAGAGACCTATAACCTTTCGCATTTGCTTAAGACATTTTCGATAGGTTTTCGCCACTATTTAAATATATTATTATATATATATATATACTATATATATATATATATATATATATATATATATATATATAATATACATATATATAGTAATAATATATAATATATATAATATATATAATATATATATATATTTTATATACTATATATATATATTCTACCGACGATTGTTAGACGATTTACCGGATTTTTCAAACATTCTCTGTCGACGATTTAGGCCTAATATATATATATATATTTATATATATATATATTATATATATAGATATATATATATATATATATAAATATATATATATATATATATATATATATATATATATATATATAATATATATATATATATATATATAATATATATTAGATATATATATATATATATATATATAGTATATATATAATATCCAAGACAGATATATGGTAATAAAAATGCGCATTCGATAGACTTACAGCAGTGGTGCCCAACCTTAGTCTATCGCGAGCAAATTAAGAATTTAAAAAATTTTTAGAGCGAGCCACACAAATGACGACGACGTAATATTAATTTAATTATATAATATATATATATAATTTAATATATATATATATATATATATATTATATAATATATATATATATTATATATATATATATATATATATATCTATATAATAGTTTGGATGGATGGAACCTGCGAACCTGTAATACTCCAAGAAACACCTCTCCGCATGTAACGGGGCGCATCTTCAATCTGAACCGAGTCTAGCACGCAGTGGTGCGCCAACCTTTAGTCTAGTCGCGAGCAATTTTAATGAATTTTAAAATTTTTAGGCGAGCCACACATAGACGACGACGTAAATCATTTTTATTTATTATTATATAATAATATATATATATATATATATATATATTATATATATATATATGATATATATATATATCTATATAATATATATATATATATATATATATTATGTATATCTATATATATATATATATATATACTATATATATCATATTATATATATATATATGATTATATATATATATATTATATATATAAAGTTTATATACATATATATAATTATATATATATACTGATATATATTATATATATATAAATATATATATATATATATCTATAATATATAATTATGTATAATATATATATATATATATATATTATATATATATATATATATATATAATATATATATATATATATACGATGCCACCATTCACGGGGCCAGGGACCCTTTTCCCAAAGGAGGGGAGCAAAACAAAAAGGAAATGAAAGAAAAAACAAAAAGAAAGTAAATTCACTGCAGTCCTTAGTCCCTAACGCAATTCCCTCAGGTGGACGTAGACGCGAAACATACTTAAAGAGAGGAGATTGAATACTGTATGAAAAATGGATAAGGTAAGGAGTTCAATAAAACAGATGTGGCTGGAAAGAAGGAGGCACCACAAACGAGTAAACCTTAAGTCTCGCTCAATATTCACACAAATACTCAGTGAGAGTAAGGCAGCCATCTTGTTTTGCGAGGAGCCAACGGCAGTGGGTTGAGGAATGTGAGAGGTCAATTGTCCTCGAGCACCTGCCGTTGTAATCATATAGAAAAGAAATTGGGCACCTATATCACCTCGCAGAGAAAGAGGGTCAGGGAATTAGAAAGTTTGGACAAGTTTCCTTAGTCTCTTAGCCCTTGCCCTCAACACTAATCCAAAAGGAGGGTGGAACCGGATCCACCCAAAATATGAATAACAGTATTCCATACAGAGGGGTGATAAGACTTATAATAACTGGAGTAAACTGAGGCAGAAGAAAAATTAACGGCAATCTGAGCAGAATTCCCCAGCTTCAATTGATAATAGGTCTCCAAGATAATTCCCCTAATTTATGTTAGTCTAAGAATATTTATGTTTGGTTTTACAGGTGAGACATTAAGAGCGCGTCGAGGAGATTAGTTGAAAGTTGGGAGGTGTTTTTAGAGAGAGAGAGAGATATGAAGAAGTTGCAATCTTTAAAGAGTTGAATTTCCACAAGCATGCGAATTTAGCACACTGAGAAAATCCCGACCTACATCGGCAAAGATTTGAATCGGACAAACTGTAGACGAGAGGCCAACTCTCAGAATTACAAACGAAGGAGCACATTTGAAATGAGTGGAGAAATGGAGAGTTGACTCAGCAGCATAAGAGTGAGGAACACCACAATAAACAAGAAAGGAGAAGAGGTTGGTCAGTTCACAAGAGCGAATTAAAGATCCTGAAAGACACTTGACAAGAGTCAGCACAGAGGAGGAATCCAAAGAAGGTAGCTTTAGAAGAGTAGCGATGCGTGTCATAACCCTGTCAGAAGCCTTAGGTATGTCAAGCGCTAACACACAAGACTCCCCATAGTCCCTAAGGGCAAAAGACCATAGATCAATGATATATATATATAATATATATATAATATATATATATATATATATATATAAAATATAATATATATATATATATATATAATCCAGACGCTGGCCTATATATATATATATATATAATACAATACCCGCAAAAAGTCTTGGAACCTAAATCCCATCCAGCACATTTATTATAAGAAAAACATAATAGAAACATCATAATACCATTATATTTCCCTACATAAGACACCCTAATATTTGGTTATCATTCCCTTGGCATTAATCATCATGCTTAGACGTTTAAGCTGCTGTGGGCGTGTGCTGAAGTACTCCCGCGACATGCCTGCACTTACAGAGAAGTTTGATTTCGTGTATGTGGTATTTATGGGAGGTCACTTGCACTTACCAAGCTTCTTTTTCATAATGTGCCAGCAGTTATCAAGAGGTTGAGATTAGTTTAGTTAGAAGGCCAATCCAGAACGTTAATAAATGTGGTGCATCCATGAGTCTCATAAATGTGGGGAATGTGATCATTGAGGAGGCTGATATAACGATCACCGTTCAACATTTGGTTCTTAGGAAGGAAGGAAGGAAGTAGAGACTACCACTACCACTACCACCATTACCACTAAAAAAAAACCAAACCATGAGAGATTGAGGGTGCTTTACTGTGGCTACGGTCTAGGCTGAATTGTACC
This sequence comes from Trachelipus rathkii, assembly GCA_015478945.1. Taxonomy (NCBI): domain Eukaryota; kingdom Metazoa; phylum Arthropoda; class Malacostraca; order Isopoda; family Trachelipodidae; genus Trachelipus; species Trachelipus rathkii. The sequence continues at coordinate 76,093 of JABUQX010043079.1, forward strand.
GGCTGACAGAAGAGGGTCGTCTCACCTTGACAATATGGTTACGAAAGACTTGGAAGGTACTTTCATCAGACCCCATCATCACCTTCCCAGGTACTCCCTTCAAGAGAGAGCGAAAAACCTTGAAAGAACACATGCATTGGTTTGCAGCTAATTTTTTGTTTGTATTTAAAAACTAATTAAATACACGGCAAACAATTTTCGAGGAAGCACAACAAACAATTTAAGCAAATAAATTGTCCTCCATTGTATGAAGGGATGCGGAACTAACTAAAATTTGCATATCAGGACTGAAATTGGTAAGATATGCAAATTAAAAAAAAAAATAATATAAAAAAAGAGAAAGGAGTACTTTTCCATTATTCTTCAGATAGGTTAGGATAATCATCATACCTATATTTAGAGGCAAAATTTAACTATTGAAGAAATGGAAATGAATGTTAAGGGCGTATGATACTCACCTCAAAGGAGTGTGATGGAAATTTTAAAATTTAAAGACAAATCCATTTAATTCCTTGAAAACTAGCTACAAAATTACTGACATTTGCTATTGTGATTATTTATTTTAAACTGAATTTTTTTTATATTAATTCGTAATCAAAAAATTTCTCCAATTCAACAATATAATTTTCTACGAAGAAAAGAAGCTATAAGTGATTTAATAATTTGGAGTATTTCAAGTACATTTAACCAAATGCATATTGTTCAGTAACTGTCAAAGTTAAATGTTATTACTGATTTATTTTAAGCTATAACACTACTTGATCTTTATGATTATTGCTATAAATAAATTTAAAAGAAAGAAAATTATAATAGTGCCATGCTAGAGATATAATAGTGTCATGCTAAAGACTAAAAAGAAACTAAAAGAAAAGTTATATCCAGTTAAAAAGATAATAAGTTATAAATATCAGACAAAAATGATAAAAAAAATTAGGCATTGGAATTTCAATATTATTATTATTATTATTATTATTATTATTATTATTATTATTATTATTATTATTATTATTATTATTATTATTATTATTATTATTATTATTATTATTATTATTATTATTAAATGGTTAAGGGAACAAAATAATTTTTCAAATATAAAATAAATATATCAATTAAAATAAATTTTAATTTTTTCGCAAAACCGAAATGAAAGAATATATATATATATATATATATATATATATATATATATATATATATATATATATATATATATATATATATATATATATATATATATATATATTTATATTTTTTATATATATATATATATATATATATATATATATATATATATATATATATATATATATATATATATATATATATATATATATATATATATATATATATATTGTTGAAACATATTTCCTAGCAGATTAAAAGCTGCCCAAACTCTAAACTTAAAGTATATCTGAAGTAACAATTTGATAAGATGTAAGTGACAATTCATTTATTAATTTCAAATACTAATTAATGTCACGAACATCACCAATTGAAGACAGCCCCACGAATGTCAAACACACTCACCTACATACAACATCAATATCTCTCTCTCTCTCTCTCTCTCTCTCTCTCTCTCTCTCTCTCTCTCTCTCTCTCTCTCTCTCTATTACAACGGACACAATCACGCACATCCTCTCTCTCTCTCTCTCTCTCTCTCTATCTCACTGACACACAACACCACATCACAGATGCACTGAGCATTTGAAGCGGTAGCAGCGAACGCCTCGCAATTCACGATTATAACAAATTTAATTGAAGGATGACGTTAGTAACTTGAGAATGCTTTCAGTATCTTAATGATATAATTTTGGTGTGGCGATCATTTTCATCACGTATAAAGAGCAGACGAAGGCGTGCTTTTCGATAAACCAACTATTAATAAATGCAATTACCGCCACACTCTACATTTTCACTCTAAGAGTTTATGTGCTTATATATATATATATATGGTATATAGATATATATATATATATATATATATATATATATATATATATATATATAGTATATATATATATATATATATATATATATAGATTTATATATATATATATATATATATATATATATATATATATTTTAAAAGTTTGTAAAAGAAAAGAAATTTTTTTCCTTTTAAATGGTGGAGAAATTTTTAAGGAGGTTTACCTTTTTACAAAAAGATATATATAGAAAATACAGAAGTCAGACTTTGAAATAAAGGTAATTATAATTAATTAATTGTAATTACTATAATTAAAGCTTAGATTCCAACTGAAGGCTTTTATAAAATATAGCTATTTGAATTTGAGCTCCTCCCAAATTCTAATATGAAGCACCAAAGCATTGATTAATTATGGGACAGATATTGCAAGATGGACATTGAGGAGCACAATAGTAAACGTTTCATTTCTTTCTTTCTTTTGTTTGAAGACGTCTCATTTCTCATTTAAAGATTCTCTCTAAGTCATTTCTTAGGTAACCATAAAAGAATAATAAATAAATATTAAACTTTTATTTATAATATATTGATAATTTTAATAACTCTTACCTTATATATATATATATATATATATATAGATATATATATATATATATGTTATTAATATATATATATATATATTATTATTATTATTATTATTATATATATATATATAGCATATATATATATTATACATATATATTATTGTTATTATTATTATATTATATATTATTATATATATATATATAAATATACATATATATTATTATATATATATATATATATATATATATATTATTATTATATAAGAAGATATATATACATATATATATATATATATATATATTTATATATATTATATATTATTATTATTATATTGGTTGATTATTATTTATATATTATTATTATTATAAAGAGTTAGTTATTACATATATATTATATTATATATTATTACATTATATATATATAAAAATATATTATATTATATATATATATATATATTGTATTATTACATATTATTACATATTATTATATATATATATATACATATATATATATTACATATTATTATTGTATTAATATTATTGTTATTATTATTATTAATATTATAAAATACAATATAATACATAGGTCCTTAATATTTAATCCCAGCCGATTTTCATGAAACTTATATGAAATGTTTGAAATGAGCTAAGAAAGAAACGTAAAAATCTGAACTCGAGAAATGACCTTCAAAATGTTATGACTTCTAATTTGATATTTATAAATGTAAGAAAAATATACCTTCCAGATGCTTTTAATATTATATTTATAGGCTTATGGTGTTAAAAACATATTTCTATAATTTCTACGAGTTAGGGACGGGCGGGGGGAGGACCTACCCGTAGATATAGGTTCGTGCCAAGCATTTGATTTATTTCGAGTTTTATTTTAAGGTTTTCATTAATTAAGCCTCATTTCAAAACTTTCATACCAGTCATGAAAATCGGCTGTGGGTCAGTATAATTAAAAGTTCATATATATATATATATATATAGTATATATATATATATATATATATATATATATATATATATATATATATATATATATATATATATATATATATATATATATATATATATACTGTATATTGGAACCAAGTCCGGATTCCTCATTAGGAAAATTCTGGAACCATGAATTTAAATTACTTTTAGAGTCTTCATAAAAAGGCTAAGATGTCACTACAATATGTAACAACTTATTTGTGCGAATGATGATTTTCGGAAATGTCAATTATGAAAACCAAGTTGAGGTCTTAATTTAACCAAAAGTCCTTCCCCTCTTTGCAACTAAACATTGATGTATTGTTAAAAGGGAGCAAGAACAAAGAAGCCATTAAATTTTGTACGTTTTTATATGACATGATGAGTGTATTTATTATTTTCAAATAAAGACCAACTAT
>JABUQX010043079.1:82500-98399 GCA_015478945.1 Trachelipus rathkii
GAAGATTTTTTATGCATTGATGTTGATGTTATGATTGAGATTGGATCTATGTGTGGTAAGAGCGGAGTTTTGAGAGTCATAAGAAAGATCATGTTTATGTTGAGAGAGTCTTCTTTTGAAGTCATTTGTTTCGTCTAAAGAAGAAGACTCTCTCAACATAAACATGATCTTTCTTATAAAATCAGCTAATTTTTTTATTTCCTATCTTGATCATCAGTGATTTTTCTCAAACATTTTAATGACTCTTCCATGTTCAACTGTAATTTCTTTAGTTGGATTTGAAAGGAATTTAATATGTTTATCTTTCACCACTGCTTTCAATGAAAATAAAGTAAGAGCTAGATTATGGATAGTGAATTTCAGATATATTATTATTGTGAAAATATCACTAGCTTTTAAAGTGTCATATTTCATGACCAGGTCACATCAATATGTTCCTTTCATTTAGGTAAATTATGTAGCATATCATCATTATGACAACATAAATGCGATGGCCTTGAATAATAAGACTGCGATGGCCTTGATATAGATAGCAATGTTCTTAGTGATTTTAGTAGAGGAATATTATCTGCAATAGAAGCGTTGGTATTTCTCAGACTTTTAGCTATTTTCTCTAATGACTTTACGTTCAAAAGTATTCACAATGATAAATATAATCAAAGCATTTCTTCTTACCATGTTTTAACTAATCAAACAAAATCAAATACACGTAATATAATATCATTTGTATAGGTTAGTTTCATCTCGTCGATGTTTTTTTATTATTATTATTATTATTATTATTATTATTATTATTATTATTATTATTATTATTATTATTATTATTATTATTATTATTATTATTATTATTATTATTATTATTATTATTATTCAGCTTCGGTTGTCGAAGAGATTTCGTGTAGAATTAATTCTTCAACCATGATGGACACCTAAAGAGTAATTGAAATGATTATCACTAATTTAAGCTTTAATTAATTAAAATATTTGTTACCGACTTCCAAAATAAAACTTTTTTTCTCGTTATTCTGTAACTTATATGAATGGTACAATTTTGAGTTAATTGAAGAGGGTAAATTTGGTTTGAAGATAAGTTATGATAAAGACCATCCATAGACATTAACGGATTTATTCAGAATTCTCCGAAAGCGAATGCGGATTATCAGAATTTGACGACTGTTCTTCATATACTATGCGGATATCCGTTACATCACTAATATATATATATATATATATATATATTATATATATATTATTATATATAATATATAATTATATATATATATATATATAATATTATATATATTATATATATATATATATATATCTATCATATATATATATATATATATATATAATATATATATATTATATATAATATATTATATACATAAATGTATATATATATATATATATATAATCATAAAATATATATTATATATATATATATGGTCAGGCCTCCAGATAGCTGGGACACCTACAACTTAAAAACTACAATAGACTATATGAAAGCTTGAATACATTTTTGAAATTAGCGAACATTTTAATGCAGGAAAGTAAATAGAAATAAAATTGAAGTGCGATATAAAAAAATAAAAAATATAAATATCTTTTGATGTCCGACAAATTTCGCGTTCCCCAAAATTTCTGAGACATTAATCCCCCCCCCCCCCAATGTTAGGCATCGGCAAGATATCTTGAAAAAGTACTGCCTGGTAGTAGGGGGGGTCCATTCCGCACGACGATGTCAAAAATTTGACCACCAGTGACCTTGACCTGTTTTTGACCTTTTTTAGAAGCCCAATTCTTATTACCTGCCTTTGACCTTTTTGACCTTTACCTTTTTGGGCTTGAACCTTTTTGAGCCCAAATTTTTACCTTGACTTGACCTTTTTTGGGCCTTTACCTTTTTGGGACTCTTTACCTTTTTTCGACCAACCCCTTCCGTCTTCCATGGGTCAATTTTGGCCACGGTACTTTTCGGCAACTCTAATTTTTGAGAACCCGGATTTTTGAGGAACCCAAATTTTTTGAGAACCCAAATTTTTTGAGAACCCAAATTTTTTTTGAGAACCCTAATTTTTTGAGAACCCTATTTTTGAGAACCCTAATTTTTTTCCGGCAACCCTAATTTTTGCAACCCTTCGAAGTAGGGTTTGCGCCAAATGTTGCGTTCAGCAACCGTTGTACATTCCCACCCTAATTCTTTTCAACCAAAACCATTTGGTCATCCATGGGTCAAATTTTGGCCCAGCCCTAATTTCTTGGCCACCCTTTAGGGCTTTAGCCCTATTTTTTTGATATTTCGGTAACATCTACACACGCGGGCGCGCACACACACGCACAACACACACACAACACACACCCAACCACACCTTAGCCTTACACCTAGCCTCTTATAGCCTACACCCAGGCCTCCACCAATAGCCTTTACACCCAAACCTACAACCCAGGCCTACACATACCTACACCCAACCTACCCCAGCCTACACATGAGCCTACACCCAGCCTTTACACCTAGCCTTCTCCTAGCCTACACCTACACACCTAGCCTCCACCTAGCCTTCACCCTAGCCTACACCTACACCTAGCCTCCACCCATCCTTCACCTAGCCTAACCTACACCTATATTCCACCCAGGCCTGTTACACCTAGCCTACACCTAAACCTAGCCTCCACCCAGCCTTCACCTAGCCTACACCTTCACCTAGCCTCCTACACCTACACCTAAACCTAGACTCCACCCAACCTTTACCTAGCGTACACCTATACCTAGCCTACACGTGCCCTACAACTTTGATGGCTCAAATTTTACAACATCAACTTTTGATGACGTCATCTTTGTTGGCAATTCTATATTTGATTGATTCAACTTTGATGACTAGATTTATGCATGGTTCAACTTGATGGTTCCCAATCACCGTAAGAAGTATCTAGTGATTGTTCTATTAGTATTCTATGATTATTCTATGAGTGCTGGGGTGGGTAATTGCCAGGTGAGTGCCAGTGAGTTCCAAGTGAGTGCCAATGAGGCCAAGTGAGTGCCAAATGAGTGCCAAGTGAGCTGCACATAGTGCAATGTGAGTGCCAACATTAAGTCAACTGAGTGGCCACTTTTTTTCAAGCTTTTCTAGCCTCCCCTGAGCCTGAATAGCCCCAATATGGTGTCATACCCTAGGTTTAACGTATTGAGGAATCGATTTGGTGTATATTACATCTGCTAGAATGCTTCCTACTATGAGTGTGGAGTATTTTTATTAACACTTATAAGCACCTGTACACTCGCCATAGACACGTACACTAGCCCATATACACTTTCACTCACACGCACAGGTAACACTTATTTAAGCATTACCACTCGCCATAGACACTTACACTAGGCCCATATACACTTACATCACACCCACACAACAGATACACTTACACTTCACACCTCGATATATTTTTGATGCCTCAACTTTGACGCCTCAACTTTGATTGCCTCAGCCATTAATTAGCCTCAGCATGATGCCTCAAATTTTGTTCCTTTCATCTTTGATGACTCATCTTTGATGAAGTCATCTTTGATACCAACCTATATTGATGATTCATCTTTGATGACTCATCTTTTGTTTACCTCTAATCATAAGCTGCCCACCAGGGCTCAGCATGACCCCCACCCGCGAAGGCCCACGACCCCGCACCCGCAGGTGCCTCCCGCTCGCGAAACCGCCCGTCGCGTGCGCCCGCAGGCGCAATATTTTACGGCGTACCCGCCCCGCCGCGGCCGCCCGCAGGCGCAATATTTCCGAACGGTTCCCGCCCGCCGCGTGCGCCCGGAGGCGCAATATTTCCTGCGGAATTGAAAAAAATTATATATAATATGAGTCATTCATTTTTTATTTCATACTTATGGATCTCAACATATTCTTTTCAAATTATACTATGACTCATTTTCCTTTTTATTTCATACTTTAAAAAAAAAATTATTAAAAAACATTTTCGCGGAAATTAAAACTGTAACTCATTACAGACATCTTTTTATATTTTACTTAATACTTTTAATTTATAAATTTTTTTAAGATTATATGTAAGCAGAAAGACAAAGTCTAAATATTAATTCATATTTAATTTTACTACAACTGTACGAAATTTTTATAAACATAACTTTCACATACCTTAAAGCGTAAACAGTAAATCAATAGAAAGGGTGTACCTAACAACAAAGGGACTAGTATGGCTTTTGTTTTACTGTTTTACTGCTTTAAACTCATGTTTTACTGCTTTTAATCAAATCCTTTTGCCAATTTTAACTCACAAACATTACATGGGTTAAAAGGGGTAGAAAATTAATCAATAGAGGTGTTACCTAACACCTAGAGGGATTAGTATGCTTTTGTTTTACTGCTTTTACTGCTTTAACTTTCTGCTTTACTGCTTTAACTTTTGCTTTTACTGCTTTAACTCACATACATTACATCCTTAAAGCAGTAATCAGTAAATCAATAGAGCGTGTTACCTAACACCTAAGGGGATTAGTATGCTTTTGCACACCTTTTACTTTTTCTGCTTTACTGCTTTAACTTTCTGCTTTACTGCTTTAAACTTTCTGTTTACTTGTTTTTAACTTTCTGCTTTTACTGTTTTAAACTTTCTGTTTTACTGCTTTAATTCATATATTTTTATTAACATTTATGTTTTCTTAAAATTAGATTTAAATACTTTAACTTTTTTTTTATTTAGTCTTTTTATTTTTATTTTTTTATTTTAACTTTTATTATTATTTATTTTTGTTTTAATACTTTTTATTTTTCATCTTTTATTCTTTTTATTTTATTTTTTATTATTTTTACTTTTATTATTATTTTATTTTTATTATTTTTATTATTATACTTTAGTGTTATTTACTTCATGCCTATTTGTTTTATTATATTTAAGAACACACAAACACACAGGCACACACACGCACACACACACACACACACACACACACACACCACACTTACAACTGTATTACACAATTCACATGACACTTATCAACACATTCACTATGGCACTTACATTTACCCATAGACACTTACATTTACCACTTATACACACACACACACACAGATTTTACTTACACTCACAACACTTATACACTCACACAGATTTACTTTCACTCACACACAGGATTTACTTAACACACACACACAGATTTACTTACACACCACGATTTACTTACACTCACACAGATTTTACTTACACTCACACACACAGATTTACTACACACACACAACACACCAAGATTTACTTACACACACAGATTTTACTACACACACAGATTTACTTACAGCCCCACACAGATTTACTTACACACACACACACACACACCCACCACACACCCACACACACGACACTCACTTACCACCACCACACACCACGCACCAACTCACTTACACATATAACGTATAATTTATTTAAAACATTTTATGTTATTAAAACACGTACAGTTATTATTATTACTCTTCAAATATTAACTAAAAAAATTAATTTTCAAAAGTTTCTTAAAAACTTCTATAATTAAATCAATCATTATCTTTGAACAAAGAATTTATTATTAACTGTTAATTCTTTTCGTCTATAATTTGAATAACTAAAAAGTTTGAAGATAAATTTTAGTAAAATTTTACTTGAAATTTAAAAAGTAAAATATTTCTTTTCCGGGATCTTAATTTGCAATAAATCAGAAAATCAGTAAAGTCAGCCCCCTGGCACCCCTCTACACCAAGCTATGCACGTTTTGTTCTATTGACGTTACTGATTTTACATCATCTTTATCGATGTAATAAGTTAATGAAACATAACCAAAATCAACTCTTATTTGATACCTTAAATTTTTTTTTTTAAATACAGCTTAATATTTATATTAAAAATAAACATAAATATACATACTATTACATTTATATTATTCGCTCGATGTTAACTTAAAATTAATTCAAAGTTTTTTTAAATAATTTGGATTTTCTTATTATTATCTATGTACATTGACAATTCCAACACGAGAAAACACAACAAACCGCACTCGTTACAGATACGGAACTGACCTCTCTCTGTTAAATGTGGTTGAAAAAACTACTTTAGCCCTAAATTTAGGATAATCCTTTTATGTACCCCGGGGCGATTTAGGCCTTAATACCAGGGGTTCAAAATATAATTTCAAAACTGGACCTTTTTCTGTAAAATTGGTTGCAATAACTACGGTTAGGCCTAAATTTAGGCCTAAATTTAGGAAAAGCACTTTTTGTATCACAGGCGGATTTAAGCCTAATACCCAGGTCAAACGGTAATTCCAGTATAGACAAGAATCGAGAATCAATGTTATTTTTTATAAATATTTTCAAACTGAACATTCGCTTGGATCGTAAGATTCCTTTGATTCAGGTAAGAAGGAAATGTTTACCTTCCTGTGATTGGACGGAGTAATCCTTATCTCTATAAGACCTCGTATTTGATTGGTCGAGAATTATTTTATCGCTTTTTGGTTTTTAAGGTATGAAAAAACATGTTTCTTTTCATATCCTGAGCCCTACCTCTGATTTGATGAATTATATTTTGAGCAGGCGGATGTTTTAGATCCAAACTCATTTTTAAAAATCATACTCGTTTTGGCTGTTAAGCTGTTCACAAAGTTCTCTGATTTGTAATAAAAGTGTTCTTTTTTCACTAAGTGTGTATATCATGTTTCACCTTAACAGGTATACCCCAATACAAGACATTGTCCAATGGGAAATCAAGATCCCCGGAAGTAGGGTTTCATTCTTTTATAAAAGAAAACCCGATGGATTGAATTTTTCCAAATGTGCTACCCATTCACCATGTTATATTACCAAGCGTATTTTTCGTGGGTCCAGATGAATTACTTTGTATATGTAATCACACTGAAGGGTGGGTTTACAGAATACTTTAAACCAAGCTCGGCTTTAAACTGGACCGAAACAGTTATTACCGTGCGAAAGGAAACCAGCGATTAAGCAACTTACTCTATCATTTATAAAACATACAAAACATAATCACTTTGGAAGTTAGATTATGGGAGAGAAATAATGAAAAACACCGTATTTGAACCTACATCATTTGGGTTCTACATTTCAGGCCTAACTGCAGCTGAAATATATGCTAGAGGTACGTAGGCGAATGTTAATGCATATGAAGAAGACTATGTGTTATCTAATTACCGGCGTAAAACCGTAATTCATTCATGTCTATACCCAAAGGGAGAATTTACTTACGCATTTTAAAGAAAAAAACCCTGATCGATGATCCTACGCGCACCATCGATCGCTTTCCTAAGTTCTATAGACGTACAGGGAAATTCATTTATTCTACTTAGAAAATAATGGATTTAACAACTCAAATGGAACCAGAAATGTAAATATACTATGATATCTGAGCGGGAACAACTTTTTTACGTATTGTGTTAACTGAAGGTATTACTGAGGCACGAAACTACCTAAGGGATAATGATATAAATGATTGGCATATTTGCAAAGATAATTAGAGAATTTTAATATAAAGTAGGCGTAAACATCATGTGTAAAATGTATGTAGAAGTATTATATTTAATGTTATCCTTATATATATAAACCATTGTAAATATATTTAACACGCTTGTATATATTTAATGTATATATATACTATATATATTATATATATATATAATATACTATTATATATATTTATATATTATATATATATATATATATATATATATATATATATATATATATATTATATATTATATATATAAATCTTGTAAGTTAATGATTATTAAATTTCTAATTATATATTAAATTTTATTATTCTTTATTTTTAACTTTTTCTTAAATAAAATATTTACATGTATGTTAAGAGTTTAAAAAAAAAAAAACCTCAGGTTCAGGATATGAAAAAAACATTGTTTTTCATATCCTTAAAACCAAAAAAAGCGATAAAATAATTTCTCGACCAATCACATACAGGTCATATAGAGATAGGGATTACTTCGTCCACTCACAAGAAAGGTTAACATTTCCTTCTTACCTGCTCAAAGGATCTTTTACCGAATTCCAGCATGTTTTCATTTTGAAATATATATAAAATATAAACATTGATGTCTCGATTTCTTGTCTATAACTGGAATTACCTTTCTGACATGGTATTTTTTAGGCTTAAATCCGCCTGTGATACAAAAAGGCGCTATCCTAAATTTAGGCCTAAATTAGGCCTAACGTAGTTATTTCACCACATATTACAGAAAAAGGTCAGTTTGAAATATATTTTGACCGGTATTAGGCCTAAATCGCCCCGGTGGACAAAAAGGTCTTATCTCTAAATTTAGTGGCTAAAGTTAGTTATTCAACCCATTTTACAGAGACCGAGGTTCAGTTTCGTATCTGTAACGAGTGCGGTTTGTTGTGTTTTCTCGTGTGGGATTGTCAATGTACATAGGATAATAATAAAGAAAATCCAAAATTATTTAAAAACTTTGAAATATTTTTAGTTTACATCGGAGCGCATAATATAAATGTAAGTGAATAATTGTTAGTTTTTTAAAATAAAAAACTTAGAATGATTTTAATAAAATACAGGTTATGTAAGCAGAGAAGAACTTATTTTGTTATTTTTATACTTATTACAAGTGAATAAAGATGATGTAAAGCAGTAAGTCAATAGAACAAAACGTGGCATCGCTTGGTGTAGAGGGGTGCTAGGGGTTGACCTTACTGATTTTCTGATTTATTGCTTTTAAGGTTCCGATAAAATATGTTTTTAGATAAAAAATTTCAACAAAATTTTACTAAAAGTTATTTAAAAACTTGTTAGTTATAAAATTTTTTAAACAAAAAGTATTAACAGTTAATAATAATTCTTTGTGTTCCAAGATAATGATTGATTTAATTATAGAAGTTTTAAGAAACTTTTGAAAATAATTTTAGTTATATTTGAATTAGTAATATAAATGTACGGGTTTAATTAAAACATAAAATGTTTTTTAATAAAATTATACGTTATATGTTTAAGTGAGTGTGCGTGTGTGTGGGTGTGTAAGTGAGGTGCGTGTGTGTGGGTGTGTGTGTTGTGTTGTGTGTAAGTTAAATCTGGTGTTGTTGACTGTAAAGTTAAATCTGTGTGTTGTTAAAGTTAAATCTGTGTGTGTAAGTAAAATCTGTGTGTGTAAGTAAGTAAATCTTTGTGTGAGTGTAAGTAAATTGTGTGTGAGTGAGTAATTCTGTGTGTGTAAGTAAATCTTGTGTGTGTGTAAGTAAATCTGTGTGTTGAGTGTAAGTAAATCTGTGTGAGGTAAGAAATCTCTGTGTAAGTAAATCTGTGTTGTGTGTGTATAAGTGTTAATTGTAAGTGTCTTTATGGGTAAATGTTAAGTGCCAAGTTGAATGTGTGTATATAAGGTCATTAGTGATATGTGTGTAATAAGTGTAAGTGTGGTGTCTGTGTTGTGTGTTGTGTGTGTGTGTGGTGTGTGTGTGCGTGTGTATATGTGTGTTCTAAATAATATAATACCAAAAGTCATGAAATAAATAACACTAAGTATAATAATAAAAATAATAAAAATAAAATAATAATAAAAGTAAAATAATAAAAATAAAATAAAAAGAATAAAAAGAATAAAAATAAAAAGTATTAAAACAAAATAAAATAATAATAAAAGTAAAATAATAAAATAAAATAAAAAGATTAAAAAGAATAAAAATAAAAAGTATTAAAACAAAATAAAAGAAAACATAATGTTAATAAATATATGAGTTAAAGCAGTAAACGAAGTTAAACAGTAAGCAGGAAAGTGTAAAACATTAAAGTCAGACAGAAAGTTAAAGGCAGTAAAGCAGAAAGTTTAAACAGTAAAGCAAAGCAATAAAGCAGTAAAGCAGTTAAAACAAAAGCATACTAATTCCCTTGGGTTTAGGTAACACCTCTATTGATTTAGTGATTTACTGCTTTAAGGTAGTAATGTATGTGAGTTAAAGCAGTAAAGCAGAAAGTTAAAGCAGTAAAGCAGAAAGTTAAAGCAGTAAAGCAGTAAAACAAAAGCATACTAATCCCCTAGGTGTTAGGTAACACCTCTATTGATTTACTGATTTACTGCTTTAAGGTATGTAATGTATGTGAGTTAAAGCAGTAAAGCAGAAAGTTAAAGCCGTAAAACATGAGTTAAAGCAGGTAAAACAGTAACAACAAAGCATACTAGCCCTTTTGTTGTTTAGGTAACACCTCTATTGATTTACTTGGATTTACTGCTTAAGGTATGTAAAGTTATGTTTTAATAAAATTTCGTACAAGTGTAGTAAAATAAAATGTGATTATATATCAGGCATTTTGGCTTTTTCTTCTTACATACAATTTTTAAAAATTATAAATATAAAAAGTATTAAAGTAAAAATATCAAAAGATTGTCTTGTAATGAGTTACAGTTTTATGTTCGCGAAAATGTTTTTAATAAAAATGTTTAAGTATGAAATAAAAATGAATGACTCATAGTATATTTGAAAAGAAATTCTTTGAAATGTTTAAGTATGAAATAAAAATGAATGACTCATATTATATATATATATTTTTCATTCCCGCAGGAATATTGCGCCTGCAGGGCGCACCGCGGCGGCGGACCGGAAAATATTTGCGCCTGCGGTGCGCACGCGGGGGCGGGTACGCGTAAATTATGGCGCCTGCGGCGCACGCGACGGGCGGTAACGCGGCGGATTGGGACGCACCTGCGGGTGCGGGGTCGTGGGCCTTCGCGCGGTGGGATCATGCTGAGCCCTGGTGGGCAGCTTATGATCTAGAGGTAGACAAAAGATTGAGTCATTCAAAGGATGAATCATCAAATAGGTGTATCAAAGATTGACTTCATAAAGATGAGTCATCAAAGATGAGGTAGTCAAAATTGAGGCTCAAATGCTGAGGCATTTAATGTGAGGCATCAAAAAAGTTGAGGCGTCAAAGATTGAGGCATCAAAATATCGAGTTATGTGTGATTCTTCCTGTTGTGAGTGTAAGTGTATCTTTGGTAGTGCTGTGTGTGGGTTCCGTCGGGTGATGTGAGTGTAAGTGTATCTGTATGGGCGTTTAGTGTAGTTTTGGTCTTTATGGCGGAGGTTGTACTGGCATAGTGCTTATTAAGTGTACTGTGCGTGTGGGATGTGTAGTGTATCATGGGGCTTTAGTTGTATTTTTGTATAGTGTCTATGGCGGCGAGTGGTAAAGTTGCTTATATAGTGTTTATAAAAATACTAAACTCATAGTAGGAAGCATTCTAGCAGATTGTAATATACACCAATCGATTCTCCGTACACTTTATAACCTAGGGGTAGACACCCTATTTGGGGCTATTCTAGGCCCAGGGGAGGCTAGAAAAGGCTTGAAAAAGTGGGCACTCAAGTTGGCACTATTGTATTGTTGGCACTCCTTGGCACTATGGTTGGCACTCACTTGGCATCATTGGCACTCATTTGGCAACTCATTTGGCAACTCATTTGGGCACTCACTTGGCACTCACCTGGCTTCACCCAGCACATAGAACTAGAACTTCCCAATCTGAAATTACAATAAACTCACTAGATACTTCTTTACGTGATTGGGAACCATTCAAAGTTGAAACCATCAAATAAATCTGAGAGTCATTCAAAGGTTGAATCTTAATATAGGATGCCAACAAGATGACCGTCATTCAAAGTTGGAAGCCATTCAAAGTTGTTAGGGGCACGTGTAGGCTATGTATAGGTGTACGCTAGGTGAAGGTTGGGTGAGTCTAGGGTAGGTGATAGGCCCTGTGTGTGCAGACTAGGTTGTAGGTAGTAGGCTTAGGTGATAGGCTGGTCGGAGGTGGGGCTAGCGTGTAGGTGTAGCTAGGGTACAGGCTGGGTTGGAATCTTAGGTGTAGGGTGTAGGGGTGTAGGTGTAGGCTAGGTGAAGGGATGGGGTGAGGCTAGGGTGTAGGTGTAGCTTAGTTGAGGCTAGGTGTAGGTGGTAGTATGTATAGGGCTAGTAGAGGCTAGCGGTGGGTTAAGTTAAACGACGCTCCTGGACTGCGGCTGGGGTTCAATTTTGGAAAACCGCAAAAAACTAGGACTTCTAAAATGGATGTAAAGACATTGGGTAAAATAAAATACTTTTTAGAAGTATATTTAGCTGTTTAAAACGATTGTTTGTGATAATATTTAAGTGGCAGGTTTTTTGACATATAGCTTACTAAAAAGCGTTTGTTGACTATTCAAAAAATGAATTCATCGCGCTCAATCCTAAATGTTCTTTGTCTTAATAGCTGTAATAAGTGGCTATTGACTAACGTAGGGTACTGTGGTTATGTTAGAGGGTGGGGTATATATGGATTATGTTATAGGGCTATGTGAGATAGGGTATCTGGGTTGTAGGCTTAATATGGTGATGCTAATTATATGTGATATATATATATACTAGGTATGTTATTATGGGCTAAGTAGATAATGATAGGTGTATATGTGTATGTGTGTTTGTGTTATATATATATTATATTAGTATTATATATATATATATATATAACATATATCCTATATAATATTATATGATGGGCAAATACGTCTTGCGCAGTATTAATAACCAGACTAAATATGGTCCTCTATACTATAATTTTTTAACTGTACCATTTCTTTTCTTTGCAGCTCTGCAATGCAAGGTTACACGCACGGCCGCTGCCGAGGTGTGTTTGTCGCAATATGTTGGATATACCAACTTATAGGAAAGCGTGAGCGCGTGTGTTTGGCGTTTCGTCTAAAGTTGCGACACAACGACAGATCGCGGTCGGCCACTGCAGTGATGCAAGAAGAGGTACACCGGAGTACAGACCAAGCCCCAGTTCACCGGACCAAAAAACTCCGGCGCCCAGCACACGCGGGTAGTTTGTTAGATGTATACCGAGGTATAGACATACTTTATATTCATATATTTAAGTAAGAAAGGTAGGGGCCCTAGCCCCTAAATAGGGATTATCCCTGCGGTCCCCTCGTTGCGCTATCTTACAGAACGCTCTTGAGACAAGAAATTAAGGTGGGTAATGTAATGGATGCACCCAAACTATTGTTTGAGCCGGCTTGTCATTCAAAAAAAAATGAAAAATATGATACCAAAGGTTTTGGGTTGGTCGAAAAAATTAGGTTGGGACATGTACAACGGTTGCTGACGCAACGGTGTTGGACGCTTCATATTCCTCCATATACTTATCAGACAAGGGTTGACAAAAAAATATAATATGGTGTTTCTGTCCGAAAATAAAAATAAGTTGTATCAGGAATTGTTATATACATCAAAAAAAATAAGAAGAAAAAAAAAATGAGGTTCTCAAAAAAAGACTCTCAGAACAAGAATTACTCAAAAAAAAATTTGGAAGAGTTCTCAAAAAAATTTGAGTAGTGTTACTCAAAAAAAATTGTGGGAAATTGGCTTCGGAAATTCCCGGTCGTTCCAAAAAGTTAATCCTGGGTTCTCAAAATTGGTTCAAAAAATTCAATATATTGGGTATGCACGAAAAAAAATACCGATAGGCCGCCAAAATGGAAAGATAATGACGAACGCGGAGGCATGTGGAAGATCGATCTGCGGGGAAGGGTTGGTCGAAATAACAAAGAAGATACATGGAAATCGGTAATTTTGGGTTAAGCCCACATAAAAAATTTGTGTAAAGGCTCCCCAAATATATAATTTTGGTAGTCCAAGGATCCAGGTTAAATATTCAAATATTGGGGCTCAAAAAGGTCAAGCCCAATTAACGTATAGTGGCGTGATAGGCTCAAAGCAAAGGCGGTCGCAGGAAAAGGCACGGTAATAAGGAGAGTGTCAGGTAGTGCTCCAAGAAAAAACAGCATTACAAAACGGTGAAGGTCAAGGTCACGGTGGTCCAAATTATTGGACCGTCGGTGCGAATACCCCTACTTACTACTACTTGCTTGCATGAGATGATAATAAATAAATTATTATTTTTTAAAATTTTATATTAATCCGTAAATGCATGGCCACTAAAAAGTATTGGTATCACGGGGGGTAGGATGAGTTTATCACTTCCACGTTACCCTACATGATTATATCCTTGTAAGTTGCTGGGTGAAATTAATTTTAAAAAATATCAACAAATCTTATTTTTTACAATAGTTAAATTTTATAAAATAAAATTAGTATAAAGATATTATTTTTATAGTTAACATTTCAATATCAATAATGAATTAATAAAGAAAACGATATTTTTATGTATATATTATTATTAAGGTATACAAAGTTATATTACCTTAAATATTATATAATGTTTGTACCTTTTTATTAGCTTGCACAGTGGCGTCAGTTGTTATTATATATTTATAGCCATTTATATTATTTAAAGAGATGTAATTTATATATTATATATAATTTATAAATTATAATTTTATTTAGTTTTCCTGCATATAAATGTTCGTACTCTCGAATTTACTCGAAAATAGTATGCGAAGTTTTATATAGTAAGATCTATCAATAGCTTTTTGAAGAATACAATCGTGTCAGACTAATAAATTTTGAGGTTGTTTCTGATATATACAAAAATGTTGGTTTATACTTACTAATTTTATTTTCTTAACTAATTTACTTTTTTCTTCATCTCTTCTCATTCTTACTCTCTCTCTCTCTCTCTCTTCATCTCTCACTATCTCTCCCTACCTCCTCCCCTCTATCTCTCATCCCATCCTCAGTAACTGAATTAATAAAAAATAGTATATCTCAAATATAAAAAAATCAATGTAATAGGTAAATATAAATAACATAATCATATATACATATAAATAATAATAAGTACCTCCAAGGCTATTAAAAAAAACTACCCTACTTAATAACTATCTACATTAATGCTCCACCGCCTATCGCCAATTTCAATGAAACTTGTTTCGATTTTCATGATAACTTGTATGTATTAATGTTTAATAAATGTATGATTGAAAGGATCAGGGTACATTCATGTTGAAAATAAGCGAATAAGAGAAATGATCATACTGAAATAAAGAGTGATAGCGATCTTTGCAGTTTCATATTTGCATGTTAAAATACTAAACTCTTTACTGACAATGCTTCTTTATTTAAACTTTTGTATAGATTTATTCATGGCGCTGGAGCAATATTTAAATTTATTTTACCACCTGGTCTCGGGGTAATATAGGACGGGGTGGTACTCCTAGCCCACGGTTATTGGAATAAAAATTGATCGTGTAGCTTAATGTTTTTGATTATTATTCGATGGATTCCGATCTAATTTTATTAACTATTATTTCTAATTAAAAAAATACATTTTCATAATACGTATAAACTTAATTTGAATGTCATGCATTAATATACCGAGACAAATTTTAACATGAATACTATGTAATATTGTGTATTATCATGTGGGAATTGTCCTCATCATTTTGTTCTATTTATCTCTAATATTGTCACGTGGAGAGTATGAGCAACACTTAATTACCTAAATATTCTAGTGCGAGTATTTATTGAACTGAGGTACGGAGCGTCGTATGAACTTATTATATAAATACTAGCTAGGATATATATTATTAGATTATTATATATATATAATATATATTATATATATATATATATTATATATATATATTATATATATATATATATTATTATATATATTATATATATATAAATATATATATATATAATATTATAATATATATATATATATATATGGTTCTGGTGGGAACAGGCACATAAAACAAATAGAGTTGGTAAGCTAAATTAATTTCTAATTTATAAAATGTGACGATGCTTCTTATATACAATGACATACATTGAAAGTACCCAGATTATAAGGAAAATGAGGTAATATATGAGATAAAATTAATTAGTAAGTGAGAGTGCATGGTAAATAGTTGCTAGAGAAATTTAACTTTAGA
>JABUQX010043080.1:10000-12500 GCA_015478945.1 Trachelipus rathkii
TATATATATATATATATAGCATATATTGTTTAAAAAACCAGGTAATCAATCCTTTCACAGAACAGGAAGCTCTGCATACCTGTTGCAACATTCTTCAAACTACCAGAGATACTGGAAGCAGATCATAATATCCTTCATTTCATACTCTCATAAGTGTGAGATATGCAAAAACATCCCTCCCCTCCTTGATATCACATATCACATTAAACAAATCCATTGAGGTATCATCGAAACTTATCTTGGCAATAGTGAAACAAATTACTCCGCCAACACAGATCCACCAAACCGCATCAAAAATTGAGCAAGATTGAGCAAGAATTCACATGCTTCCTCCTTGACTAGATACTGTATTGACTCTGAACATGCTCCATGAAGTACAACTATCCTTTTTCTCAACTCTAGAATTTTCTCCCGATGGTATTTCTTTTTTACTTTTAGTCTCCTCATTCAAAACAGCAAAACACTAAACTCTTGCTAGAGACATATCTTGTCACCATTTTAATTGGCAATCAAACAAACACAAACTTATTTATATGACGTACATTCATCAACCTGTAGTAGACGCTCCCCTAAACCTGATAATACATTACCGTATTCATAATAATTGTTTATCACACAGTCATCGTCGCTCCTTTGTAAATATTAATTATTTCAAGCAATGAACTTAAGGGTATCACGAGCTCTCATTGCAAGTCGTTCACTTGCCTTGAACTCGTGATGGCGTGAAGGGCAGAATTTTGTCTGCTTGGTGGGACGGTACATTCTCTTCATCGGTAAGGTTCGCTAAAAAAAAAAAAAAAAAAAAAAAAACGCAATGAATTTTTCTATACAGAAGGCGCAATTGGCAAAATTGTGAAGGGCCAGGGAGAATATATATATATATATATATATATATATATATATATAATATATAATATATATATATATATATATATATATCTATATATATATATTTATATATTTTTATATATATATATATATATATATATATATATATATATATATATATATAATATATATATATATATATATATATATATATATATATATAATATATATATATATATATATATATATATGGGAGGGAATTAATCCAACATCTCACGTATTAATAATAAGAAAACCTGGCAGGTCATCAAAAAACTAAATAACTCTCGAAACAACCCCCTCCCTCCCACGAATCCCCCTCCTTACCTGATAACTCCCTCCCTTCTCCAAAACAACAATCAGACCAACTAGCAAAACATTATGCTAACATTTCTCGCAAACCAACCCACCCCAATAACAGGAAAATAAAAAAACTACTCAGAAAACTCCCCTTAGACCACAAACCCCCACCCCCTTTTACAACTGAAAGGATAGCAGAAACCATCAAAACCCTCAAAAATTCTCCAGCCACAGGACCAGACTCAATCTCTAACCTACATCTAAAACACCTCGGTGAAAAAGCACTTCTCCTTATCACTGAAATTTTCAACAAATCCTGGCAACTTAACTATATACCCTCAATCTGGAAACAAGCATTCATACTCCCAAAACTCAAACCAAAAAAAAGACCCCAACTCCCCCTCCTCTTACCGCCCAATTTCTCTCCTCTCCTCCATTAGTAAACTACTGGAGAAACTAATATTAAACAAAATCTCCCCTCTCATCACCCTCCCAGATTTCCAACATGGCTTTAAAAGCAACCACTCCACAACCACAGCCCTTAGCTCCCTCACCCAACACATCATCAATGGCTTCAACCAATCCCCATCCCATAGATCCATTCTCACAGCAATCGACATCAACAAAGCCTTTGACACTGTCCCCACATTTAATCTTATTCAAAAAATCCTTCAATCCCCCCTAGAAAATCACGACAAAAAATGGCTTTCTAATTTTCTCACTAACCGCTTTGCTAAGGTTCTCCACAAAAACAATCTCTCCCACTCCATTAAATTACAAAACGGCGTCCCACAGGGCGCCATTCTCTCTCCTTTCCTCTTCAACCTTTTCACAGCAGACCTGCCCATCCCTACCCACCAATCCACCAAACTTATCACATACGCAGATATCACCCTCATTTCTCAACATCCAGACGTAAATATAGCCACTCATCACACCCAAGAATACCTACAACAATTAGAAACTTGGCTATTCTCCAATAGAATGTCTGCCTCCCCCCTCAAGTCTTCCATCACCCTCCTAACCACAGACCGCCACCAATCTTCACTCCACCCAGTAGTTTTCCTAAACAACAACCCCCTCCCCCTAAACAAAACTCCAAAAATATTAGGTCTTACCTATGACACACACATGACGTTCTCCCCCACATCGACCAAATCACCTCATCAACCCAACGGAAACTAAACACCCTCCGAACCCTTTCCCAACACAACTTTAGTGACAGGAAACACACCCTTACCACCACTTATAAACAACTCCTCAGAACAAACATAAACTATGCTTCCCCCGCATGGTTCCCCGCACTGTCAAAATCTAACTCAAAAAAATTACA
>JABUQX010043080.1:17500-20000 GCA_015478945.1 Trachelipus rathkii
AATAAAAATTGAAAAAAAAATTATGACAATAAATTTTAATAATTTCTAATAATAATAATATTTACACACTTTAACAATATAGGTACTTTATATTACGAGTAGGCCTACGTATGCTATCATAACACAACTTAAATTTTTTTTTTGCATTTTTGAATGGCTGTATTTCTTAAAACAAGCAAATACCAAAGTCAATATTGCAGGTGAAGGAACATCTATGGTAGTAGTATAATGTGTGAAAATTTCAGATTTTTAGCACTTACCCCATCAGAGATATTAAGGTTCAAAGTTACCGATTTTCCGAAAAATTGATTTTTGGACACCCTGTAAATTTTTTTAAAAATATTTACCAAACTTCAAATAAGATTTAAGTTAAACCATACTTTAGTATGTATCATCACACAAAATTTTATATCGTTAAATTATTTCCTTCTTTTAATAATACACCCACGAAAATGGAAATTTCTTCGATTTTTAACAATTTTTCGGATTCATTTTCATGGTGAAATATTTTTCCCCAAAAAAAACAGAAGGCCAAATGTACCTTAAAGTATCCCTAACAAATCACTCTCTATGAAATTTGGTATAAGAATTACCAATATGGAGATATGACTTAAAATGTTACCTCTATTAAGTGATAAATTTTGCTCCACCTGGTCAAACATTTTGGCTCACCCTGTTACAACCAGAGTAAATCTACAAAAACGAATGGTGGTTTTGAACTTGCCAGGGATAACATTAACGCCATGCAAAATATAAAAGTTTTCAAAAATTATCGAGCGGCCATCAGCGGTACGGAAAAAATGGATTGACCCATTAATTATATTTGACATCGTAAATATTTGCGTTTATTTTTTACGAATTTATTTATTATTTATAAAAAAATTTATTTAAATATTATATTATATTATATTATATTATATTATATTATATTATATTATATAAATATATATATATATATATATATATATATATATATATATATATATATATATATATATATATATATATATATATATATATATATATATATATATATATATATATATATATATATATATATATAATAATAATAATAATAATAATAATAATAATAATAATAATAATAATAATAATAATAAAAATAATAATAATAATAATAATAATAATAATAATTATTAAAACAAAATAACATGTATTTAAAAATAATTATTATTTTTATTTAATTTAAATATTAATATTTTAATATTGTATTTTTATTATCATAAATATCGTTAATATATATATATATATATATATATATATATATATATATATATATATATATATATATATATATATATATATATATATATATATATATATATATATATATAAATATATATATATATATATAAACCTAAGTATATATGTATATGTGTGTGTTTGTGTGTATATATGTGCGTGTACGTATGTGTCAAGCTTGCTGCAAGTTTGCTGCAAGTATTTTTTAGCAAGTTTGCCCATGCAAATTTAAATCAAAGTTATCAAAATTGAAGTAAATATTAAAGCTTGCTGCAAGTTTGCTACAAGTTTTTTTTCGCAAGTTTGCCCAGGCAATTTAAAATCAAATCAAACTTGATTCAGAGTGTACATGCTGTCTGGATTTATAATAATAATAATATATATATATATATATATATATATATATATAATATATATATATATGTATATATATATATATAATAATAATAATAATATATACTCTTAATATATATATATATATATCTATATAATACTATATGTATATATATATATATATATATATATATGCTCCAATAATAATAATATATATATATATATAAATATATGTAGATCGATTCGCATTTAATAATATGTAAAAATAATCAATAATAAATAAGAGGTACCCAGATATATATGTAATATCTACGTATAACAACATAATAATATATATATGTATATTATATATATAATAATAATATATAATAATAATAATAATATACAATAGCAATAATAATAATATATATAATAATAATATAATATAATAATAATATATATATATATATATATATATATATATATATATATATAACTAATATAATATATAATAATATATATACATATATATATATATATAATAATAATTATATATTATATATATATATATATATATATATATATATATATATATATATATATATATATATATATATATATATATATATATATATATATAATATTATTAAATATTAAAAAAAAAAAAATATATAAAATAAATAAATTTTTAAATTAGACGGCAATTTCAAAATTACCAAAAAAAAAAAAATAATAAATAAAAAAAAACAAAAATAAAAAACATGTGAATAATTAATTATTATTCTTGCTCTATTAACAGCAGAAAAGATTGATAACTTCTTCCGCTTATATTGTGTAGCTAAGGTGAATTCTCATTATAGTCAGATCTGTTAGTCATTTTTCCCCTGTAAAATTGAGAAAATATGTTTTGAGCATTTTCAGGGTAGAA
>JABUQX010043081.1:0-10000 GCA_015478945.1 Trachelipus rathkii
AATTATTTTCTTTTAACCTATTTTCAAGTACAATTGACGCATTTATGACACTAAAGGAACAAAGAGGGCTGAGGTATCATGATGATAAAGTTCCTGTAGAAAGAAAGGATGTTTGTACTAATCTCCAAAGGAACCAAACGCAAATGATTCTTTAAGGTACTTAGTGCTAGGGCAACAGTCCTGAAAAGACTGATGATTCATAATTCATATTTCACTAATTATTCCTCTTTACCTATTTTGCAGGATTCTAGCCTCATTTCAGATACCTAAAAAAGCACAGAGGCTGATATCTGAGTGAATAAAATTGGCTTTAGAAGATGAAGTGTTTGTACTAAAATCTCGCAAGGAAACCAAACCAATGATACTCTTCTATTTACCTTAGTTACACAGTACACGCCGTTTGAAAGATTGCTGTTCATAATCTCGAATATTCACTAAAATTTAATTTCTCCCCTCTTATAACCCGCGGTAATTTTTCAATACAGTACACCGGCATCAATTTCTGATAGGCTAACAAAACAAGAAGGGCTGATATCTGATGATAGAGTTTCCTTTCAAAAGAAGGGGAGGTGTGTACTAAGTTCGCCAAGAAACCAAACAAAGGTGGTGTCTTTAGGTACTTAGATATACAACAGTTGAAAGACTGCTGTTCACAGTCAGCTCTCGACTCTGCAATTTCACTATTATTTTCTTGTTACTCCTATTTTCAATACATACCGGTCATTTCATGATTACTGAAAAACACGAATAGGGCAGGGAATATCCTGATGATAAAGTTTCCTGTAGCAAGAAGGAAGATTTGTAACTAAATCGCCAAGGAACCAAAACCATAGATGTCTTTAGGTACTTGTTACAGCAGTTGACAGACTGCTGAGGCAAGCACTTAAATAACTAATTTATTGTTTTTTTTTTACCATATTTTCAATACATACCCTCATTTCTGATACTAAAAACAAGAGGTCTGATATCTGATGATAGGGAAAGTTCCTGTAGAACGATCAGGAGGTTTGTACTGAAATCTCGCAAGGAACCAAAAAACCAATGAATGCTCGTGGTATTGGTACTATAGTTACAACATTTGAAAGAGACTGGGCTAAGTGTATTATAAATCTCATTTACTAATTATGTTCGCTTTTACCTATTTTCAATACATAACTCATTTCTCTGATACTATAAACAAGAGGGCTGATATCTGATTATAAAAGGTCCTGTAGAAGAAGGAAGTGGTCGTACTATAAATCGCAGAGGAACCAAACCAATGATGGTCTATGGTAGGTAGCTTAGTTAAACAGTTGAAATAATCTATAATAAAATTTTGGTCCAAGTTGCCTGTATTTATTTCTCTTTTATCTTTTTTGTACATAACTCATTTCTGATACTAAAAACAAGGAGGGGCAGATATCTGAGCATAAAACGTTTACTGTAGAGAAAAGGAGAGGTTTGTAACTAAAAATCGCCACGGAAACAATAACCATGCATGTCTTTAGGTACTATACAGTTTCAAACAGTTTGAGAAGACTGCTGTTAACATATCTCAGTTTCAACTAAGTTAAATTCTCGTTTACCTATTT
The DNA here is from genome assembly GCA_015478945.1 of Trachelipus rathkii. NCBI lineage: Eukaryota > Metazoa > Arthropoda > Malacostraca > Isopoda > Trachelipodidae > Trachelipus > Trachelipus rathkii. The sequence continues at coordinate 1,572 of JABUQX010043081.1, forward strand.
TCAATAGCATACGCTGCATTTCTGATACTAAATACAAAGAGGGCTGATATCTGATGATAAAATTCCTGTAGAAGAGATGGACGTTTGTACTAAATCTCCAAGGAACCAAACCAAATGATGTCCTTTAAGTGTTACTAAAGTGAGAATTACAAAGGAGTTGAACAAGATTGCTGTTCATGGGTTAATCTCATTTCACGTAATTATATTCTCTTTTACGGTATTTTCAATACATAGCCAGTATCATTTCTGAATACTGAAACAACAAGAGGTTCGCATATATGGAGTGGATAAAGATTTCCGTTATAGAAGCAAGGCAGTGTGTACTAAATCGCCAAGGAACGCAAAACCAATGAATTGTCTGTTAGAAAGTACTACTAGTTACAACAGTTAGAAGAGACTGCTGTGTCCTGACAATCTCATTTCAGTCTAATTCTCTTTATCTATTTTCAAATGACAATACCCTCAATTTCTGGATACTAATAAAGCAGAGGAAGGCAGATTAAATCTGATGATAATTTCCTGTAGGAAGAAAGAAGTTTGTTAACTAAATCCGCCAAAAGGAACCAAACTAATGATGGTCTTTAGTACTTGAGATACAACAAGTGTGAGAGAGGCAGGACGGACGCAGCGAAAACTGCTGTTGCATACTTACTCATGTGTGCACTAATTATTCTCTTTTAAATATTTTCAATACATACCTCATGCTCTTTTCTGATACTAAAAACAAGAGGCCTGATATCTGATGATCAAAGTTCCTGTAGAAGGGATGGATGTTTTGTACTTAAATCTTCCAAGGAACCAAACGCAATGATAGATCTTTATTTACTTAGTGGTACAACAGTTGAAAGACCTGCTGTTGCATAATCGTCCTTCACTAATTATTCTCTTTTACCTATTTTCAATACATATCCTCATTTCTGATACTAAATAAACGAAGTAGGGCTGATATCTGATGATAAAGTTCCTGTGGCAGATGGTGCTTGTGACACTAAATCGCGCAAAAGGAACGCAAAACCAAATGATCAGTCTTTAGTACCTTAGTGGTAACAACAGTTGAAAGAACTGAATGTTTTACCCTACTCTCAATTCTACACTAGGTTATTGCTCATATTTATAACTACTTTTATTCATACATACCGGGTGCATTTCTGCTTACTGAAAGAACAAGAGGCAGAGTCATCTGATGATGAAGTTCCCTGTCAGAGAGAAGGAAGGTTGTAACTCACAATCGCCAATTTATGAACCAAACCAATTGATTTGTCTTTTAGGTAGCTTTGTTACAACAAGTTTAATGAAAGACTGCTGTTCATACTCTCATTTCACTTAATTATTCTCTTTTATCTATTTCAATAACACTACCTTCATTTCTGATACAAAAAACAAGAGGGCTGATATCTGATAATAAAGTTCCTGTAGAAGATGGATGTTTGAACTAAATCTCCAAGGAACCAAAACCAATGAGGATGTCTTAGGCTTACTTTATGTTACAACAGTTTGAAAAACTGATGTTCATTTTTAATCTCATTTCACTTAAATTAATTCTCTTTTTTACCTATTTTCAATACATACCCCATTTCTGATACTAAAAACAAGAGGGATGATATCTGATGATAAAGTTCGCTGACATAGAAAGATGGATGTTTTGTAACTAAATCTCGCAATGAACGCAAACCTATGATGTTCTTTATATTATTCTCTTGTTGACAAACAGTTTGAAAGATTTACGATCGTCCACTCCTACTTGGCACTATTATTCTCTTTTACCTATTTTCAATACATACCTTCATTTATGTATAACTAAAAACAAGAGGGGCAGATATTCTGATGATAAAGTTCCTATTAGCAGAAGGCATGTGTATTCTACATCGCCAAGGAACCAAATCAATGATGTTCTTTAAGTACTTAGTTACAACAGTTGAAAAGACTGCTATTCATAATCTCATTTCACTAATTATTCTCTTTTAATATTTTCCAATACATACCAAACCTCATTTCTGATACTAAAAACAAGAGGGCTGATATCTGATGATAAAGTTCCTGTAGAAGATGGATGTTTGTACTAAATCTCCAAGGAACCAAACCAATGATGTCTTTAGGTACTTAGTTACAACAGTTGAAAGACTGCTGTTCATACTCTCATTTCACTAATTATTCTCTTTTATCTATTTTCAATACATACCTCATTTCTGATACTAAAAACAAGAGGGCAGATATCTGATAATAAAGTTCCTGTAGAAGAAGGAAGTTTGTACTAAATCGCCAAGGAACCAAACTAATGATGTCTTTAGGTACTTAGTTACAACAGTTGAAAGACTGATGTTCATAATCTCATTTCACTAATTATTCTCTTTTTATTCTTATTTATTCTCTATTTTCAATACATACCTCATTTCTGATACTAAAAACAAGAGGGCTGATATCTGATGATAAAGTTCCTGTAGAAGATGGATGTTTGTACTAAATCTCCAAGGAACCAAACCAATGATGTCTTTAGTTACTTAGTTACAACAGTTGAAAGATTGCTGTTCATAATCTCATTTCACTAATTATTCTCTTTTACCTATTTTCAATACATATCTCATTTCTGATACTAAAAACAAAAGGGCTGATATCTGATGATAAAGTTCCTGTAGAAGAAGAAAGTGTGTACTAAATCGCCAAGGAACCAAACCAATGATGTCTTTAGGTACTTAGTTACAACAGTTGAAAGACTGCTTTTCATACTCTCATTTCACTAATTATTCTTCTTTTATCTTTTTTCAATACATACATCATTTCTGATACTAAAAAACAAGGGCAGATTTCTGATGATAAAGTTCCTGTAAAAAGAAGGATGTTTGTACTAAATCTTCGCAAGGAACACTAAACCAAACTGATGATCTTTAGGTACTCTGTGGTACAAAAGTATGAAAGATTTGCTGTTTCATAATGCTCATTTCACTACTAATTATTCTCTTTTAAACCTATATTAAATTCATACCTGGCATTTCTGATACTAAACAAGAGGGCTGATATCCTGATGATCAAAAGTTCCTTGTAGAAGAATGGGATGTTTGTACTAAATCTCCAAGGAACCAAACCAATGATGTCGTTATTTACTTAGTTACAACAGTTGAAAGACTGCTGTTCATAATCTCAATTTCACTAATTTATTCTCCTTTTACAATTTTTCATAACATAACCTCATTTCTGAATACTAAAACACCAAAGGGCTATATCTGATGATAAAGTTCCTGTAGAAGAAAGAAGTGTGTACCAAAATCGCCAAGGAACCAAACCAATGATGTCTTTAGGTATCTTAGTTGCACACAGTTGAAAGACTTGCTGTTCATACTCCTATTTTCAGCTAATTATTCTCTTTTATTCTGAGGTGTGGGTTCAATAAGAATAATCATTTCTGATACTAAAACAAGAGGGCACGATATCTGGTATTCAAGCTTACTGTCAGAAGAAGGAGTTTTGTACTAAATCGCCACAGGAACCAACGCAATGATGTCTTTAGGTACTCAGTTACAACAGTTGAAAGACTGCTGTTCATACTCTCATTTCACTTATTATTCTCTTTTATCTATTTTCAATCATACCTCATTTCTGATACTAAAACAAGAGGGCTGATATCTGATGAAAAAGTTCCTGTAGAAGAAGGAAAGTTTGTACTAAATCGCCAAGGAACCAAACCCAATGAATGTCTTTAGGTACTAGTTAAAACAGTTGAAAGAGCTGCCTTGTTCATCACCTCTCATTTCACTATTATTCTCTTTTATCTATTTTCATTACATACCTCATTTCTGAATACTAAAAAAAGAGGGCTGATATCTGATGATAAAGTTCCTGTAGAAGATAGATGTTTGTACTAAATCTCTCCAAGGAACCAAACCAATGATGTCTTTAGGTACTTAGTTACAAACAGTTGAAAGACTCGCTGTTCATAATCTTCATTTCACTACCATTATTTTGTTTTTATACCGTATTTTCAATAGCACAACCATCATTTCTGATACTAATGAAAAAAAGAAGGCCTGATATCTGATGATAAAGTTTGTGTAGAAGTTGGATGTTTTGTCACTAAATCTCCTCAGAGGAGACAAAACGCAATGAATGTCTTTGTGTATTAGTTAACAACAGTATGAAAGACCTACGTTAGTAATGCTATTTCACTAAATTATTTTCTTTTACCGTTTTTCAATACAAACCTCATTTCTGATACTAAAAACAAGAGGGATGATATCTGATGATAATGTTCCTGTAGAAGAAGGAAGTGTGTACTAAATCGCCAAGGAAATAAAACCTAATGATGATCTTTAGGTACTTAGTGTCAGCAACTAGTATGTGAAAGACTGCTGTTCAATACTCTCACTTTCACATAATTGATTCTCTTTTATATATTTTCAATACATACCTCAATTCTGATACTAAAAACAAGAGGGCTGAATATGCTGATGATAAAGTTCCTGTAGAAGATGGATGTTTGTACTAAATCTCCAAGGAACCAAACCCATGATGTTTGTTTAAGTACTTAGTTATAACAGTTGAAAGACTGCTGTTTATCATACTCCTCATTTCACAACTATTATTCTCTTTATCTATTTTCAAAATCACATAACTCATTTCTGTACTTAGAAACAAGAGGGGCAGATATTAGCTGATGATAAGAGTTACTGTAGACAGAAGGAAGTTTGTTCTTAAAAGCTCCAAGAAAACCAAACGCAAATGAATGGCTTTTGGTACTTAGTTACAACACATGAAAACAACTGCTGTTCATAAATCTCAATTTCAACTAATTATTATGGCTTTAAATTTTTCTGCATACATACCGGCATTTCTGATACTTAAAAACAAAGAGGGCTGATATCTGATGATAACGTTTCCTGTAGAAGAAGGATGTTTGTACTAAATCCCAAGGAACAAACCAATGATGTCTTTAGGTACTTAGTTAAAACAGTTGAAAGACTGCTGTTCATAATCTCATTTCACTAATTATTTTCTTTTACCTATTTTCAATACATACCTCATTTCTGATACTAAAAACAAGAGGGCTGATATCTGATGATAAAGTTCCTGTAGAAGATGGATGTTTGTACTAAATCTCCAAGGAACCAAACCAATGATGTCTTTATTTACTTAGTTACAACAGTTGAAAAACTGCTGTTCATAATCTCATTTCACTAATTATTCTCTTTTACCTATTTTCAATACATACCTCATTTCTGATACTAAAAACAAGAGGGCTGATATCTGATGATAAAGTTCCTGTAGAAGAAGGAAGTGTGTACTAAATCGCCAAGGAACCAAACCAATGATGTCTTTAGGTACTTAGTTACAACAGTTGAAAGACTGCTGTTCATGACTGCTCAACATTTCACCTATTATTGCTCTTTTATCTATTTTCAATACATACCTCATTTCGATGAAAAAAAGGAGATAGAGTCAGGTATCTGCGAATTAAAGGGCAGTAGACACAGAAAGTATATCTAAATCGCCAAAGGAACGCAAACTAATACCGTGCTTTACGAACTTTAGTTGCAACAGTTTGAAATATTCTCTTTTACCTATATTCATTACAAATTATTCTCTTTTACCTATTTTCAATACATACCTCATTTCTGATACTAAAAACAAGAGGGCTGATATCTGATGATAAAGTTCCTGTAGAAGATGGATGTTTGTACTAAATCTCCAAGGAACCAAACCAATGATGTCTTTATGTACTTAGTTACAACAGTTGAAAGATTGCTGTTCATAATCTCATTTCACTAATTATTCTCTTTTATCTATTTTCAATACATACCTCATTTCTGATACTAAAAACAAGAGGGCTGATATCTGATGATAAAGCATTCTCTTGTTTTAAAAATGCAAGCGTCTACAAACTCCGCCAGGAACCAAATCTGATGATGTCTTTATGATTAGATTCATGTTGAAGACTGCTGTTCATACTCTCATTTCACTAATTATTCTCTTTTATCTATTTTCAATACACCTCATTTCTGATACTAAAAACAAGAGGGCTGATATCTGATGATAAAGTTCCTGTAGAAGAAGGAAGTTTGTACTAAATCGCCAAGGAACCAAACTAATGATGTCTTTAGGTACTTAGATACAACAGTTGAAAAACTGCTGTTCATACTCTCATTTCACTAATTATTCTCTTTTACCTATTTTCAATACATACCTCATTTCTGATACTAAAAACAAGAGGGCAGATATCTGATGATAAAGTTCCTGTAGAAGAAGAAAGTTTGTACTAAACCGAAAAAGAACCAAACCAATGATGTCTTTAGGTACTTAGTTACAACAGTTGAAAGACTGCTGTTCATACTCTTATTTCACTAATTATTTCTTTAACCTAATTTTCAATACAATACCGCAATTTCTGATACTTAAAAGGACAAGAAGGGGAGATATATGATTGATAAAATTTTCTGAAAAAAGAAGGATGTTGTACTAAATCTCCAAGGAACCAAACAAATGATGTCTTTAGGTACTTAGTTACAACAGTTGAAAGACTGCTGTTCATAATCTCATTTCACTAATTATTCTCTTTTACCTAATTTTAATACAAACCTCATTTCTGATACTAAAAACAAGAGGGCTGATATCTGATGATAAAGTTCCTGTAGAAGATGGATGTTTGTACTAAATCTCCAAGGAACCAAACCAATGATGTCTTTATTTACTTAGTTACAACAGTTGAAAGACTGCTGTTCATAATCTCATTTCACTAATTATTCTCTTTTACCTATTTTCAATACATACCTCATTTCTGATACTAAAAACAAGAGGGCTGATATCTGATGATAAAGTTCCTGTAGAAGAAGAAAGTGTGTACTAAATTGCCACCAGGAACCAGACCAATGCTGTAATCACGGATAGTCGGCCGCGAGAGGTTGACAGAGCGCGGTTCTAATCTCATTTCACTATTAATTTCTCACTTTTACCTATTTCAATAGCATACCTCATTTCTGATATCTAAAAGAAGTGGCCTTATTCTGATGATGAAAGTTCCTGTAGAAATGGATGTTTGTACTAAATCTCCATGGAACCAAACCAAATAACATGTCGTTATTTACTAGTTACAACAGTTGAAAGACTGCTGTCCCTTGACTCTAAATTTCCCTTAATCTATTTCTTTTACCTATTTTCAATACATACCTCATTTCTGATACTAAAAACAAGAGGGCTGATATCTGATGATAAAGTTCCTGTAGAAGATGGATGTTTGTACTAAATCTCCAAGGAACCAAACCAATGATGTCGTTATTTACTTAGTTACAACAGTTGAAAAACTGCTGTTCATACTCTCATTTCACTAATTATTTTCTTTTACCTATTTTCAATACATACCGCATTTCTGATACTAAAAACAAGAGGGCAGATATCTGATGATAAAGTTCCTGTAGAAGAAGGAAGTTTGTACTAAATCGCCAAGGAACCAAACCAATGATGTCTTTAGGTACTTAGTTACAACAGTTGAAAGACTGCTGTTCATAATCTCATTTCACTAATTATTCTCTTTTATCTATTTTCAATACATACCTCATTTCTGATACTAAAAACAAGAGGGCTGATATCTGATGATAAAGTTCCTGTAGAAGATGGATGTTTGTACTAAATCTCCAAGGAACCAAACCAATGATGTCTTTAGGTACTTCAGTTAACACACAGTTGAACAAGACTGCTGTTCATAATCTCATTTCACTAATTATTTTGTTTTTACCTATTTTCAATACAAACCTCATTTCTGATACTAAAAAAAAGAAGGCTGATATCTGATGATAAAGTTTGGAGTAGAAAGTTGGAAAAGTTTGTACTAAATCTCCAAGGAACCAAACCAATGATGTCTTTAGGTACTTAGTTACAACAGTTGAAAGACTGCTGTTCATAATCTCATTTCACTAATTATTCTCTTTTACCTATTTTCAATACAAACCTCATTTCTGATACTAAAAACAAGAGGGATGATATCTGATGATAATGTTCCTGTAGAAGAAGGAAGGTGTGTACTAAATCGCCAAGGAACCAAAACTGCAATTGATGTCTTTTAAGGCTACTTAGTTTACAAACAGTTTGAAAGACTGCTGTTGCATACTCTCATTTTCAGCTACAATTATTCTCTTTATATATTTTCCAATAGCATACGCTCATTTCTGATACTAAAAACAAGAAAAGGGCTGATATCTGATGATAAAGTTCCTGTAGAAGATGGATGTTTGTACTAATCTCCAAGGAACCAAACCAACAAATGATGTCTTTAGGTACTTAGTTACAACAGTTGAAAGACTGCTGTTCATAATCTCATTTCACTAATTATTCTCTTTTACCTATTTTCAATACATACCTCATTTCTGATACTAAAAACAAGAGGGCTGATATCTGATGATAAAGTTCCTGTAGAAGATAAATGTTTTGAACTAAATCTCCAAGGAACC
>JABUQX010043082.1:0-31878 GCA_015478945.1 Trachelipus rathkii
AGTTCCTTAAATTTATTAATTATGTTATTGATGTTGAAAACTGGGTACAGGCTAAAGGGTAAAGTGAACCCATGTGCTTCTTTAATTATAATTACTATTATACTATATATATTATCATTATTAATTATTATAATAATAAATATATTTATTTAAATTCTAATTTTTATATGGGTTGACTGGGGATATTATAAGCTTCATATGATATTGAATTGTGCTAGACTGATACCTTCCACTTTACGGCTCTCAATTAATATATAATACTATATATTAATATAACTATAGTATATTTAGTACTATAATAAGTATATATATTAATATAAGTAATTATATATAATAATATATATAGTATTGATTTAATATGTATATAATATATTATATATATATATATATATAATAATGTAATAGTATATATAAAAACACATCATAAAACACTACACAAAATAATATATAATAATGATATATTTAGTATATATATAAATAATATAATAATATTATATATATATAATATAACGTATAATATAGTAATATAATATATTATTAATAAATATATTTTTATATATTGATGAATATGTTAAAACCTACAATCCAGTATACTCAAAAAACTTACATATAGCTACAGGAATAAGGAATGACATGTGTCACGAATCCTTGATAAAAGATCTTTAGTTGCGAGAAAAATTGCAAAAAAAAAATAACAAATCTACAAAACTACAAAGCTACAGCGAAAAGGAAATACAAGTTTTCTGGAATCCTTTGTAAATTTTAGTAGGAAAATGTAAAAAAAAATAAATAACAAAATAAATATAAATAAATATTAGCTATTTTTTTTTTTAAGGGAGCAGGGGACCATAGTATATCTAATCTATAGTGATCAACTATATAGTATTATATATATATAATATATATATTATATATAGATATATTAATATAATATAGTATATATCATTATATAAATTTATATAATATTATATATATATATAGTATATTATATATACCACATGTCCCCTCCTCCTAAAAAAAAAAATAGCCAATATTTATTATATTTATTTTTTTATTTATTTTTTTTTATCATTTTCCTTACTAAAATTTTACAAGGATTACAAAAAATGTATTCCTTTCGCTGTAGCTATTGTAAGTTTTGAGATATGATAATGTTTTACATCACCAATATATAATATATATATAATATATAATTATTATATATAATATTATATATTATATATATTATATATAATAATATATATAGTATATAGTATATATAATATAATAATATATATATATATATATTAATATGATATATATATATATATATCTATATAATATATATATATATACTAAATATAATATATATATATATATATATTATATATATTAGTTATATATATATATTAATATATATATAATAGAGTATATATAGTACTATATATATATATAATATATATATAATATATATATATTATATATATATAAATATATATAACTATTATATAGTATATATATATAATATATATATAATATATATATACTATATATATATATAATAGATTTATATATATATAATATATATAGTTATTTTGTTATAAGGGTATTTAACGGCAATGCTAGGGGCTCGAGCCGTACGGGAAACACCGGGGGGACGTTTCCATACCCCGTAGGGGAAGGGGCGAAGAACCCCCGCGACACCCAAATACCAAAGAGTGGGGGTTCCGGAGACCTCCCGGAGGGGGGGAAAATAGTCCTACCCCGTAAGTTCCCCCGGAAGGCGAGAGACCCCAACTCCTGCCATCGTGCGGTATACCCTTGGGTATTCTTTAGTTTAAAAAAAAAAGAAACTTAACTTAACTAGAAGTCTATTTATTTTAAACGAAGTAACGTATAAAAAGTCTCTATTAAATATGCTTTCTCCTCATATTACTATAGATTATTAACAATATTGTTTTTGTTGTTTTTTTACTTTTCGACTAAAAATGTTTACCAGGATTCCCCAAAAGAATGTATTCTTGTTCGCTGTAGCTATGTGTGTTTTTGAGAATAGATTTTTTTTGTTTTTTTGCATTTTCCGCACAAAAAATTTTACCAGGATCCGACAATGATTTACCCTTCCCTGAGCTATTGTGCTTTTTGAGATTATGGATGTGTGTTTATAACAAATTTCACCTGATATAATATATATATATATATACTATACTTATATATATATATAAAGATATATATATACTAATATATATACTATATATAATTATATATATAAGTAATATTCATATCGTATAGATATATATATATAAATTTGCAAGTTACAAATATATATCGCGTGACACGTCACGAATCTGAAAAAAGAAAAAAAATCAGACAAAAGTAAAACAATTGCAGCTATTGACAAAAGTCAAAAAAATCACCAAAATTGGCATCCCTGTATTATATAATTATTCTATATATATATACTATATATATATGATATATATATATATATATATATCATATATATATACTATATATATATACATACTACTATATATATATATACTAATAGTATATAGGTGATATGTATATATATATATATACACTATATATATATATATATACTAATATATATCGCGTGAGTTCAACAAATTCTAAAAAAAATCCAAAAAAAAATAAAAAGATAAAAAAAATCAGGGTTGGGGATTTTTGATTTTTTTTAGAAAAAATAATCGAGCATTTTTTGTTTTATTGATTCTTGTGATTTTTTGATTTTTTTTGATTTTTCAGATTCATCTCAAGTAGTCAAATTTTATGAATTAGTATATATATATATAATATATATGATATAGTATATATTAGTATATATATGATATAGTAATATATATATATATTATATATATATATATATCTATATACTATATATATTATATATATAGTATATATACTATATAGTATATATATATATATATATATATATCCATATTATAATATAATATATTATAGTATTATGATATATATAGTAAATGATACTAAGAGAATAATAATTAAAAAGCCAGAATCCAATCTAGAGTGTCGCATTAATTCTTCTAAAAATTAAAGAAATTAAGAATATATTTTTAATAAAAATTAATGCAATTAAATTAAAATTAATTAACTATATTTAAGAAGCCCCATGGGCCTGCCTAGACTGTCCCAGTCAAACCAACAATAATTAATAATTAGAAGAATATAATAAAAGATGCCTGCAATGTGGCCCCCTCTAAGGAATGTCGCACATCAATCCCAATAAATTAATAAATAAGATAAAAATAACTCAGAGCCGCATGGGCCTACTCTAGACTGTCCCAGTCAACCCATAATAATTAAATAATTAATTCAATGTATTAAATCAATAGTATTTATAATCACGAAGCCACGATGGGCCTACCTTAGAACTGTCCCAGTCAACCCAAATAATTAATAATTAAGAATAATAATAAAAAGTTGAATAGTCCCTGTCTAGAAATTCCCCAGTCAACCCATAATATGTAATAAATAAGAATAATAACTCAGAAGCCGCATGGGCCCTATCTAGACTGTTCAAGTCAACCCATAATAATTAAATAATAAAAATACGTTTAATTCTTATTATTGTTTGTTATTGGCGTTGAACTTGGGACAGTCAGAATAGGCCCATGCGGCTTCTGAATTATTATTTTTATTTGATTAATGTTTGTTGGTTGACTGGGCAGTCTAGGTAGGCGCATGGGGCTTCATAAATTATAAATACTTTCTTCCTAACTTTCAATATTAATATTATTAAATAATTCTAATTCTTAATTTTATATATATAGGTATTCACTTTGCAAATTATTAAATTTTTATTGGTCGACTGGACAGTCTAAAAAGGACATACGGCTTCTTAAGTATTATTCCTATTTATAATGAGTTTGACTGGGACGACTCTCTAGAGGGATCAATGTGGCTTAATTATATTCCTAATTCTTTAATATAGCGTGGATCATTGGACAGATTATAGTTGAAGCGCATTCCAAATTCAAAAGTATTATGCTTATTTATTGCCAACGATTTTTTTTACTCACACATTTCTAGAAGGGCCAATGTCCTTTTGTCTTAAAATTTATTAATATATTAGTTTGCTTGATCTGGGGACAGTCTAAAAAGGACCAGGCGGCTTCTTAAGTATTATTAACTTTTTTATTTTTAGTTGACTGGGGGCATTCCTAGAGGGGTCAACGCGGCGTCTTAATTATTTAATTTTTAATTATAATTATGTGATTGGTTGACTGGGACAGTCTAGATAGGCCCATACTTCTTCCTTAAAGAATATTATCTTATGTATATTTATTATGAGGTTCCGCTGGACATTCTTAGAAGGGGCCAAATGGCGCTATCTTAGATTACTGAATTTTTATTGGTTCTGACTGGGAACAGTCTAGTAGGCGCATGATGGCTTCTTACTTATGGCAGGGAAAGCGTTTCCTTGCATCAAATTATTATTAAAAATGTACTTTGAAATTCTTAAGTTTTTAGCTTCTTTGACATTCTAGAGGGGCCAAATGCGGCTTCTCAATATTAATGTTTTATGGTCGACTGGGACAGATCTAAAAAGGACATTTGGCTTTCTTAGAGATATATGTCTTATTATATAGAGTTGACTGGGGAGTCTCTAAGGGGAGTCAATATGTGGCTTAATTATTATTTCTAATTATTAAATATTACAGACTGGGTTGACTGGGACAGTCTAGATAGACCCATACGTATTTCATTACTAATTCTTATGTATTATTTATTATGGGTTGCCTGGGACATTCTAGAGGGGCAATGCTTTGGCTTCTAAATTTATTAATTTTTATTGGTTTGACTGGGACAGTCTAAATAGGGGCATGGCTTCTTCAGTATTATTCTTATTTATTATGGTTGACCTGGGACAATTCTACGTAGGGGTTAATGCAGCTTCTTAATTTATTATTCTGTGAATAATAATAACGAAGCTGCATAACCTCTCTAAAATAAATCAATACATATAATATAGAAATAATACTTACAAATCCGCATGGTCCTATTTAGACTCTCCCAGTCAACCAATAGAAAACTTAATATGTAAAGAAGCCGCAATTGGCCCCTCTAGAATGTCCCAGTCAACCATAATAAATATCAATATATAAATAAGATAAATAAATATAAGAAGCTGCATGAGCCTATCTAGACTGTCCCAGTCAACCAAATAATAATTAATTAATAAAATAATAGATTAAGAAGCACGTACTGACCCCTCTAGAAATGTCCATCAACTCATACATAAATACAAGAATAATACTTAAGGAAGCCGCATGGTCCTTTTAACTGTCCCATCAGCCAAGTAAAAAGTTAATAATGTAAGAACCGCATTGGCTCCCCTCTAGAATGTCCCAGTACACTCAATAATAAATAGATAAATAAGAATAATAACTTAGGAAGTCGCATGGGCTTTCATAGACAGACATTCACTGCCTTGTTTCTATCATCAAAGCCAGAAATCACCCATGCAGCTCTACGTTGTATTCCTTCCAGCTATCTATGTCTTTTCTAATTAAGGTGGCTAAAATTGTAGACAGTATTCAATAACTGCCTAAACACTATCTATTATAAGCGACATTGACACGAAAACAATATTAATATATATATATATACATAGTATATTATAATATATAGTATATATATATAGTAATATTATATTATATATAGTATAGTATATATACATATATTATAGTATATATATATATATAATATATATATATATTATATATATATATATATATTATATAATTATATATATAGTATATATACTATACATATAATAGAATATATATATATATATATATCATAATAATTATATTATATATATATATATATAATATATATACTATGAATATATATATATACCTATATATATATATATATTATATGTTATGTAGATTTAAGTAATGTAAGTGGTGGCTGGGCCTGGCTGCATTTAGATGTGGTTTCGCAATTTTGTTAACCTTAGTGACCCTAGCTCTGGTAAGAATCTACAAGTGGATATATCTCGAGGAACTACAGCGGATAGCCTTAAAGAATTGTGGTACTCATGACTTATGTTTCGGGGGGGTTAGCAGATGATCCAGAATACGTCTGGTGCTCGTGTGCTGTTGAAGTGCATTATGAAGAGAGATATATATATAAAAACTTCATAGATATATTTATGTAGTGGTTGTTAGATTTAATTTTTCTATTCTATTCAAGCAACACAGGTGTACCAACCTCCAAGTAACAAACAGGAAAATTGAAAAGTATAATATAAAAAAATCAAAACGGGGAAGATTCAAAAATAGTCAAGTAGAGATCAGAAGAATATCAGATTTGTGCTCTTATAAAAAAATCAAGTTAAGAAAAAATCAGTTGATTTTTTTAGTTTGAACGGTCCCGTTCCACTGCTGGCGGCGGAGAAGAAGGGGGGGTTCGACGCGCTTGTTGCGAGTCAGTGGTATAAGATCAAAAAGTTGGATTGCTTTGTATCTGAAGAAAATCTATAGGAAGAAAATCGCCCAAAGCCTGGATTTCAACTAGAAGAGTGCCGTGTTCGAGTGTGTTTTGTCAAGTAAGTACGTGTTCGGTATTTTGTGTTTTTTGTGATTTTAAGATGATTACAGATTTAAGTGTAAGTGGTGTCACAAACTTAACAGGTTAAAAATACTAACAGGAATATCATCCCACATACAAATTTTTTTGAATTGAAATACCAAGTTTCATTTTTCATTAATAATCATTTCTCATCAATATTTTTCCTTCTAGATTTTTCTGCTACATGATGATTCTGGACCTATTCACATTGTAAGAGTTTGAGTTCTCTGTAAGAATTCCTGTTCTACCTGAACTCCTGATTTTCCACGTCCCCTTACGGTGTCAGATAGGATAGGTGATGAGTGGAGTCTCGAGTCATGAGTGCGATAATAGGGTGAAGGGCTGATGTTAACCTAAGCATTTGAGATTCTGGAGTAAGGGGGTGTGGTGTCCGTTTAGAGGGTTGCAGACCAGCGTAGACAGCATTGGAGCTGGGAACAACATAAGCATGAATGTGTTGCTTGGGAATTGACGGTTTGTAACTGGATTAATTGATTACTTTGGAGAGAGAGAAGACTGTCCTGCGGTAGAGAGCCGTCATGCTTGTTCTCAGACCATGTCCACAGTCCGAGCATAGTACATCATGTTGTTTGGTCCATTGTTATATTAGAGGACGGTGATATATGCATTCGGCACAATTGTGGAGGCATTGAATTCATAATAGGTCAGTGAAGATTAATATGGAAAGTATACGATATGTGAGTTGTAGAAATAGAATTCTAACTCCAATATTGTAAATTTAATGGGAAACGACTGAAGGTTTAAATAAATTGATGCTCAAGGTGTTCTGAGCATGACACTAGGTGGTGTAGCTTAAGATGGACCGGTTTCAGTAATTTGTCTTGTGCAGGCCTTTCTGTGGAGTGTGCTCATGTGGCTACGATAAGACGTGGGTGACGGGATAGAGGAAGATAGGTTACTAGGTACCGATATGCTGCAGAGATTGATGGTTACTGGACGTGAAGAGATTGTGTATTGTCGGAATAGTGACACAGGTTAAGGTGCGGCATGATGAGAAGGAGTCACTCTCTCCGCTTAGTAAAATCTGCTTTGAAGAACATGTGCATTCGCTGCTTCTGGTAGCCTAACTAAACAGTCGCTGGTTGTCATTCTTACTCACAGGTGAAGTACACTAGGCTACGAATGGATGTTGCATATCTTGTTCCGTCGACTGTGGTTCCTGTCTGTGCCTCAGAGGATTGCATTTGATGAAGGAGTATACTTTCCTTAAACTGCACATGATATAGTGGTATCAGTTGCGGAGTAATATCAGTGATAGCTATCTAACTGCTGAGAGAATAAAGATAGTCTGAGTTGGAGTATGAAGCTTTAAAAACGGCGGTAAGGTGTTTATCGTCTGGAAACTCCTCTCTGATATTTTGTATTTCTCCCCAATTTTAGATTCCCTCTTAGAAGACCTGGATTAGTTGCGCGAGGACACAAATCAACAACAAATTTTTTTTTTTCTTATTTTTTATGGAGCGGAAAATAAATCCAGTATTTAATAAAAAGTGATAAGGAGGTAATTGCGGAGTACAATGAAATAAATGAAGCCTATTGCGTTAGGCTTGATATGTTGCGAGGGAAAGAGAACATATTGCGGTACGCGGAGAGTCCTATTGTCGATCTTACCTCCTCAAAGTACAAGCATCGGGGGAAATGCAACGAGAGGTGGATAAAATTTAACTATGAAAAACGTTAGTCAACAGCTTGAATAAAACAACGCAAAGGAGACAACCAAGGGAAAGAAAAAGGCTTTGAACCGAGGTTCAGCAGTATCCTGTTGATGAATTTGATTGCTTTATGGTACGTTGGAGTAAATGAGGGAAGATACCCAGGCTTGCCAGAGCCGAAGATACTGGAGGAAATAAAGTGTAATATTTGTATTGAATATTACTCCTCCACATTAAGTCACTGAAGGTGATGGACTGGTACCTGAAGATACCCTATTAAATGTTGAGTTATTTTTTATAATTGGAACAACTTTAAGCATCTCTTGTTATTATATATATAATATGTATCATATATATTATATATATAATTGAGAAATATATATATAGTACTTATATTATATATATATAGATTATATATATATATATATTATTACGTAATATAATATAGTTTGCTATATAATATATACTATATGTTCGGTATATATAATATAGTTATATAGCTGTACTGTATTGTAGTTATATGACTAATATTGTGAAGTATAGATTATGGGGGTCTTGTAAGGGTGGGGTGTAATATTATTACTAGGGATATGAGTGGTCACCTTACGTGTGTTTATAGTGTATATTAGGTAATAATATGATGTTATGATAGGATGTATATATACTGGTGTATTATAGGGTGTCGGATAGGTGTTAATATGTATGTTATTGTAGTGGGGGTTGGTTGGGTTTTTTTGTGATAGTGGCGGTGGGGTGTGAGATGGGACCTAGTTAGTACTATGTTGAATATTGTATGTGGTATGTGCTATGGTAGTTAGTGCGTTTCTTTAGTATAATAACTAACGGGTATATTATTTCACGTTGGGTGTGGTTTATGCTATTAGTTGTTATAGGTGATAATAATATACGTTAGCCCGTCCGGTAATATATGGTTGTATATTACCAATATAGGTTAGTTATATAGTAGGGTATATTATTAGGGTAGTTGATATGGCATATAGTATACTGGCTTTTGTTAGCTAGGTTGATATCTTAGTGGCGTAGTAGGTTGATTAGGTGCGGATTAGTGTGTAGTGGTTTTTATATGGGTAGAGTAACGTGGTAATGAGTCGGGTGTATAGTATATATATAGATATATATAACTATATATTATGTAGTATAATATATATATACTATATATATATATATATATATATTATAGTGTTGATCAGATGAGTCTTATATCTTATTTGGATATAATTATTATATTAGTGTGTAGTTTATTAATACTATGATAGTTTAGGTGTGGATTTTACGTTTCTAGATGTGTTAGTGTGTATTATATATACAACTATTATTATTTTATATCAAATTCAACGCAATCTAAAATGTGTAACACACTAAATTATACATCACATAGTTACAAGAAGCGAGAAAATTCGTTTGCTATTCCACACTATATATAATATATATCGTATTTACCATTTAATAATACCCTATGGATAATGTGTATGATAGTGAAGTTAGTATAAATGGTAAAGTATAATACGCTAAAATATATGTAAATTAGTGATAATTATCTATTATATGAGTTAATACATATTATTAGGTGATATGTAGTATACCAAAAAATCAGATTAGTTTTGACTCATTAACCGTAATGCAACTTCTGAGACTTTTCTATAAGAATCATACCTTAAAAAGTGTAAATACCGAGATATAACTAATTATGGTAAGTATAATCTATTCATTATCTCCTCTTTAGAATATCATGAGTTCGCATCAGTAGCACAAATATTATTACTCTTCTATTTATACTGATTATGAATATTATTAAATAAGAAATTTAAATATATTTATATCATGAATCTTAATATATTTATATATCTGGATATTTCAGATGTTTAGTTATTTATACATATATATAAATATCTTTACTGAGAGAATATCATCTTTTCGAAAATCAACTCGTATTCAGCCGATATATCTATTTGTCGTTGCCTGCAAGGAATGTTTTTTATCTTCTCACATTGCTTATTCATCAGACGAAGTACTATAGTATCAATTTTCCATCTTATCAGAGCGAGAGGTTACATATTCATAATAAACCACTAATAATGAGTGTTCAATGGGGATAAGGCAATTGAGATACCGTAGATAAATAGGAAGTTCAATGTTCTTTGATAGAGCGCGATTTCTAAACTATATAGTAACTGAACTGCCCCATATAGACGCAGCAGACACCTCTGGGAGGAGATATGTTGGGAACAAACTGCGTAGATATAATGCGTAGAGGCTGCAAGTAGAAGTGCATCCTCAACTTCTACAGATGAGAGACTCGGTCCGGTGAAAACACCTGCACTCAGGAAGCGTAGTTTATAGTATGCAGTGAGAGCGCGACCAGAGAGCGTGAACTGTCGTCAACATGGTTTATATTAAAGGTAGATAAAGAAGTAGGAGTGGAAGTTACGTATTCAGTCATCTACGCGACCCAGAGATGAGTGCCGCACAGATTTCGCGAAAGCTCGAGCACACCGAGCCGAGTCAATGGAGGAGGACGCGGAGTTCCGTATGCTCAGGATCTCCAGGAGGCCGCTGAGCAGACTTCTACGAACGCCCGAGAGACAAGAGACGAGCCACGGCAATGCGCCGAGTAGCGCTACCAGGCCCGAGGTGCCGAAAATATAATATCTTATGAAAAGAGAACAAAAAAGACGAAATACACTATAGAACCACACAATTACCAAAAACTACCAGTATGCAAGAGGAGAGCAGAAGAGCGAATACCAATATTAAAGTACATTATCGAGCAACTCTTTGCGACGATTATGTTTTATAGTAAAATATTCCTTATACATTGTGCAATCTTCTATCATCAATTAAAATTAAAAAATAATAACAAGACATTATAAAAATTTTGCTGATTTAAAAATAAATTTTTATATGATAATAATTATTACTTTTCTGACCCTACTATCACACATAAAAATGTGTCTCTTGTGCTTTTCGCAAACAAACACAATTGAGAGATTATATTGCACAGCAGACTATATAGTTAGCTATGAGTCCATGTCGAGAGCTACCGTACAGCGGCACTTAAATTTTTTGAAATAAAATAGTGGGGAATTTTACTGCAAAACTTATTATTTTAACAATTATGTGATACAGGAGTAGTTGCAGGACAGATGACTGTGTAGTATCAAAGAGCAATAAATCATCATATTATGCAGTTTCCTATAGAGCTCGCTACCTCTGATATTCACTGACTTAAGATATTAGCTTTAGCATATCATTATTATAATCTATGCTGGTATAATCTTTATGACATACAAATAAAATATACTATTACTAATAAAGTATAAGCAATATAATAACTAAGTTAAATTACTATATATATATATACTTACTAATATGAGTTAGACTATATACTATATATAATTTTGTTAAATTAAAATCAGTTGAATATAGGTAAATTATATTATAATAAGTATATTAATCAATATAATATTTAATATATATATATATTATTATATATATATATATATGAATGATATATATAGTAATATATAGAGATATTACAATATTATATTATTACCTACTATCACATATATTATAATCATACATTATATATATAGTTATAATATTATATAGTAGTGATATATAATATATATATATATATATATATACTACAATAAAATATCATATTATATATAATTATATAAGTTATATAAAGTACGTACAAAAGAGGTTATTATAACAACAGTAATATTAGCAATATGATAATATTAATAGTTAATTATATATGTATATATATGACTATAAATATATATATATATTATATAACTATATATATAATTATATATATATATATATATATATAGTATATATTAATATTTTATATATAATATATTAATATCAGGGTGATCTGATAAATTAAAAAATTAGACATTGGAATAAATGATTTCACACCAATTTATAAGTATACCGAGTAAATGGTAATAACTGAAAATTTTATGTGGAATAAAAACCACACACTATGAAGAACAAAATTCAGTGGTTGCTTATAAAATATTTACTTATAGTTATGAACTTTAATGTTCAATTGATACTTAATGAATTTTTGATATTTGCTTCTGCGTTAATTTTTAAATAAATGGTTTGATATATTAGGCGTGTAATTTATCAAACTGCCTTTTTTAGCTAAAATGAGTTACCAAATTGAAAGGATTATAAAGCAATGTTACCACCCCAATAAATATATCTCGTATTTTTGTTCTTTTTCTTTATCTATATTGTTCATGTTTTAATCTACGTTTTTCGTTATGTAGTTTCCAAACATGTATTTTTAGTTTTTCTCTAGCTTCGACTGTTTTTGTGTTACGGAGGAAGTATTTATTGACCACAAATTTTTATAGGTAATGTGGTTAGCAGTTAACAAAAAATACCGGAAAATATATTGTTTCCTTAAAGCGAATTTATTGTAATTGAATCAGTTATAGAATGCAGATTCCAACACATCTGTTTTGTAAGTTTTCTCTTAGCATTTACCATGTTTTGTGTTACGGACGAGCAGGAAGTATTTAAGGCATAATCTCATTGTTGTATGGTTAGGAAGCGGTACCGTGGAGCACCATTTTTTTTCATCTGTTTTGTATCCTCTGATCTTTTTTTTGTTTTTTATCAGTTTTTTATGCAATTCCAAATATATGTTCGTAGTGTTTTTTCTCTAGCATCGACGGTTTTTGTGTTACGACGGCAGGAAATATTTAACCACCCCTATAAAATGAGATGCCAATAAATACTCCCTGCCGTCGTAACACAAAAACGGTCGATGCTAGTGAAAAACTAAAAACATATCTTGTGTATATTCTTCTTATTAAAAACTGAATAAAAAACTCAACAACAAATCAGAAGAAACCAAAAATAAATTTTTTGTAATTTACACCACCATACAAAATGAGATGCCATAATTACTTCCCTGACGCTGTCTGTACACAACAAAATATCAGCGCGAGCAGAACACTATCGAGGAAAAACTACAAAACATAATTTGGAAATAACATTTCTCAACCAGAAGTAGTAATTAAATGAGCAATTAAAAACTATAATCTCATGATACAAGATACTAGAAAAAAAACTTAAGAGATAAATTTTTGTTATTGTGAATGGATCGAGAGTCTGATATTAATTGATATCTAATAAATGATGGCCGTGTCTCATGAGACACATTGTATCTCAGAGATAAACTGTATGATATAAATAGATACATAATTTTCTGATTTCTAGAAGAGTACCTTTTGAGTATATGCAGAGGAGTGAGAATACACTAGAGTATCACCTAATAAAAGTAAGTGGTGGCGCACTGAAAATAGACACAGTATACCCCATGTCACCGTCCAACCTTTGTAAATGGAATATCTGGGACACAAGCTGGATACATAAAGGTAACTCAAAAACTTATAGTTTTCTAAATTTATGGTAATATATGATTTAAGGATATGCAACGAATGTAACATAGTACCATCGCTAGTCGAATTGTTATAATTTAGATATTTATATAAACGATTAACTATAACAAGTATGGTTTTCGTGTTTATGAGTATTGACCTGTCAAAAGAGGTAGTTATTAAGACATATCACTACTTCGTATATTACTAAGATATTTTGAGAAATACATAGACACTTCTGAAAAAAACACTGTATTTGAGAGACATAACAGCTCTCTTCCATCTATATTTCATACGCATCTTAAACTGTTAAATACCTCACAACTTTTAGAGGGTCACATATCTAACTACAGCTTAAAGCGCTCCTTAGGCAACTGAAGGAACGCACTCTGTAACAATAGTATTCTCTAATATAGTTTAATCTTCGATCCAGTTACTGACCAGGTAGGCATCGACTCACAATCGTACCTAGAATATCATTGGAAATCGGATTGTATGGATAATAAAATCCTTAGTCAGTCAATCAAGTTTCCCATCTTTAGTCACTTGACTTCAAAAGGAGAGAGAGCGAGATTTGAACTATTTGAGCCTAGAATTGGCGTCAGGTCATTTCATTCATGATATTACAAAGATGAACACCGAATCTGAAAGGTCAATACCGTAAGGTTGGGTTCAAAAATGTATTCTACTACGATCATACCTTCATATCACTAGGTTGTAGAGGTGTCCGTATTTCACGCGTCAATTTGAGCGAGAGCTATCCGCATATTCTCTATCATACACTTGGCAGTTTGACAATCTATTGTTCTGTCTATATATCGCGGAGAGCTATCAGTGCAATCATATCTAATTAAGAGCGTAGGAGAGTACTAACGAAAATTCTCATATAATATATATATTTCATATATATATGGAAGTCTTGAACATTATATAAACTGAACTCAAAGCTACACGATCACATATAGCATACTAACCTATGACTTGAGTCAACACTCAACGACCCATCACATCACATAAACACAACTAACCACAATACACCACATAACACTAACACACAATACACACGAGCGGGCGAGCGAGCGAGCACACAGCGTATGAAGAGATATAGATTTATTTATTTATATACAATTAATATATTATAATATAATATAATAATATATTATATATATAATATATATATATATAAAATAATTAATATATATAAATGATCAGATAGCACCGCTATACAGCTCGATTTAATAGGGGAGGTATAGTCCCCTAGCGCATATTAACTTACGCAACTCACGAAGAATAAACGTTGGTCCGCTGAGCGTTCCACTCTACCAGCACCTTATTCAGCGACAATCTAACCCTCCGCTATTCGTCACAAGTCCCCGCATACAGCTCGCACGTCCCCGTCTTCCACTAAAAGAGGATGAGTTGGACTTCACTATAATTAGTGTTCTTAAATAGTAATATTTGACCTATCTCAATAAGTATTTAAAAACTGAGCTCCTCTTATCCTCAAAGATCTTATCTCTATAAATAAGCAAAGTCGGATACATATATTTAATTAAGAGAATGGGTAAAAATCTAAGATTTCCTCACCTACGCGCAAGAATTGTATAAGTCTTTTGTCTTTCTATAACAAGATACAACAGAAGAACCTACTAATATATATAACATATTTCATACAATATATTGCTTGACTCAATTATATAATTAAAAGCATATTAAGGAGTACTGTAACACTCTTTGCCCAATCAAAATACCGCCCACCTATAGAATATTAGCTAAAATATTCTACCTCTACACACTAGCAAGAACTAGGTGAGAGAGTGTATTATTATATATTTAAGAACAAGTATCAAAAATTTACTGCTGTGACTTGAAGAGTGAGTGAAACGATTGATCCTTAGTGAGAGGTAAAAGTGCTGGTGGTTTGATGATCGCTTCCAAAGTCATCTCTATATTGCTAAACTTAAAGAGTTACGTACTTACTATACACAATCATTCTGCCTAATCCACCTATCTGAATCATTATTTATTGACCACCCTATACTACTCCACATAACCATAAGAGTATAATGGTCTATTTCCGTTCTAAATAGACTTAGTAAAATCCAATATGATAAGCCTCTGAACGTATAAAAGCTATGCAAGTGCAAGAAAAAGGACAAAAATTCCACTTAGGGAATATATACTATAATAATAATATATAAAATATATATATATATTATATATATATATATAATTATATATAATATATAAATAATATTATATATATAATATAATATAAACTATAATAATATATATATAATAATATATGAATATATATATTAATATATTAACTTAATATATGATGTTTTACAGAGATAACACCGAGTTACACGACACGGGCAGTAAGCGAACCTATACTTACTAAGGAGGATGTAGCGTAACACTACGTTTATAGTCCTAAGCAGGACGGAGTACCAACGATCACCCAAGAGTAGAAACAGCAGACTACATCTCTCCACAACTGCACGTATCTCATGTAAGTTTGCAATTCACGTATATACCTCTGGAGAACGCGATATAAGTGGGGAATGCTGTTCACTCGACGGGTTCGTTCTCGGCGAGCTTGCATGAACTATAACACTAGTGAGACCGAGATATCAAGAGCTTCCGAGCGTCTTTGATAATAGCAGTAATATCAACACCACAAGAAATCTTAAACTATATTTTAGTCATTTATATTAATAAATGGGACACACAGTTATCGACGATATCATATATGAAGCAAATTTTCCGTATTATTTATTATCGGAATTAAAAAGTTATATATCAACTATCATTATCGATGTATTACCATATCAGAATAATATAATAATAATAATAATATAAAAATAATAAAATAGAGAAATTCACTAATAATTAATTAAATATATACAACTAAGTTAGAACCATACAATCACATCATTACTATTATTATCATTATCGTTATCATGCTATGCATCATCACTAATATATATATATTTATAACTTATTTCACTCAATATAAAAAATCATTTTTTAATATTAATAATAATAATTAATTAAATAATAATAATTATAATAAAAAAATAATAATATATATTAATAATTAATTTGCGAAATATTTAAATATACATCTTAAGATAATTTTTCGGTTTTTGTTTCTTCCGATATTGTGTTTGTATCTTTATTTTATAATACTTCTATAGTTTAGTTAAACCTATTGTATGTAAATAGAACATAATAATTAACTGAAATTTACCAACTCATTAGTAATACATATTACTAGCAACCATTCTATTCTAAATGACGACTAAATATTCAATGTATTACTACTGATAGTGCATAGATCAATAAAGATTCTTATGAATAACTCAATAGATATATCATTTATAGACACAATGAACACAAAACAATACACTATTTAACAACTATTAAAATGAAAACTATCAGACAATTAATATTAAGCACCATATTAATAATAACGACTCCCCGTCCGTATCTCGATATCGTTCATACCTTGGATATAGGATTGACACTACACCGGCTTCAGTAAGAGCGAGAGTGCAGTCTTCTCCAGCCCCAAACGCATCCCACTCCAAAGCGAGATTAAGCTCTAGTGTTGCCAACTGCGTCGAAACCATCTCCAATCCACCAAGTAAGACCAGAAATTAATTATAGCGTAGGCTCATTTTATTTGTAATTCAATGGAATGGCTCATCATTCCATATTTCATTTTATTACATTATTATCTATATATATAGTATATTATATATTATATATATAGTAATATATAATATATATAGTATATATATATTATATATAATATATATATATATATATATATATATATATAATATATATATATAAATATATATATATATGTGGTTTTACACAAATTGATTAGATTTTCCTAGTGATTATATTATATAAATTATTAAAGTTATTCGATGGGGTAAATCGCCACTCAGCAAATAAAAATCAATTTAAACTGCTGGGATATTATATGCGTGATCCATTCAGGGCAAATCTTAATTCTTTTATTGGAAGTCTTAATTATGAAAAAACAATAAGTCTTAGACTAAAAGACATTATGGTTCCTTATAGAACTTAAAAATAAAAATTTAATATTTCTTTATTATTCTAACCAATAAGAAATCTTAATAAGTAACTATACATTCATTTTTCAAAAGGTGCGGAACAAAAGAGCAAAAACTTTTTTTGATCCGCAAGTGCAAGTTCGCTAATTTCCTGACGTCTCCTGACCGTCCGCGTAGTCCGGCACCTATTTACTGGTAGTGCCGCTGAGGCGGACTAGCGGACCTAAAGAGGAGGAAGTGCCCACCCTCTGATATATATTATATATATATATATATTATATATATATATATATATAATATATATATATAGTATATACTCAACTATAAAATAAATAAGTGGAAAAATAAATCTAACTAACTACAAATAAAGCATACATTTACTTTGGTAGTAAGCAGTGTATGTATTTGGATAGTACTATGGTAAATCTGTTCTAAGTATATATATTAGTGATCATCAATACTCATAATGTCACAGTGTAACATTAAGTTAAAATCTCACGCAATCAATGCACAGCTATATAGTACTTAACTAAAATGTCCCGACATTGTTGTTGTTGCCTTAGAACAGTAGAGCGAAATCAATACAAATCACGGTAAAGTGTTTAAAAATACTCTTAGAGAGAACATATCAGCTTACACAGTTTTTAGCACGAATTTGTTACCGGCAAACTATAAATTTCGTATTACAAAAAAAACTGACCGTTACAACACTCTTTAAGAACTAGCCGTTTAAGGAGAGGGATCTCTATCGGGATTCTATATCTAAAGAAGGAGAGTAGTAATTCCTAAACACACTTTGCAAGCATTATATACAACTTTAAAATAAAACACAAAAATTTTACTTTGGTCTGAAATCTGATCTTTCAAAACAGAACACGGTAATGATTCCAAGACAAGTAATCAAGTATGATATGCGTGACTATGGATAGTCCACAAAATACAACCATAACACTTAGCAGACAGCTTTGAATGGCACAGGTATATTATGACGGAATATGCACACTAAGTAACTGTGTTCTGTAGTTTACTACTAACTAAACTAATAACATGCACACTGTTCATAATAACTACTATCTTCTAACACATGAAAACTGAAAAAATTCAAAAAAGTCTTATTGAGAAACATAATAACTAAATATATTAGATATAATTAACATTAAAAATTGTGTGATAATAATAATTAATATTAATAAGAATGAAGTATATATAATTATATTCAAATAATAATAATAATAAATTATTATAGAGGAAAAGAAAAATATATTATATAAAATCGTTAAATAATAAATATAATGTTTAATAATTGAATCATCAATAAGAAATAATAAAAAGAATAATTATCATATAAATAATAATACAAATAATTAAATTACAATAATATAATAATATAAAAGTTGGTGATTAATAAAATAATTACTAATATCAAATGAAGAAAATAATAATTAATAATAAGAATAATAATAATAAAATAATAATAATAATAATATAATAATAAAAATAATAAGATAATAATGAATAATAAATAATAATACTAAGAAAATAATAATAATAAATAATTAATCAATAATAATAATAATAATATAATAAATAATTCACACCAGAAAATTTATATCTTCAATAAAATATAATATTGAGTTATATGAATAATAAATAATAATAATATATAATTAATATATTATACATTTATAAGTTATAGACGATAGAATCAAACTAATGAGATCATATAAAATCCATTAAATACATAATATTCGAACATCAATTAATATATATATATAATAATAATAATAAAATAAAATAATAATAAAAATAATACACACATAAGAAAATATAAATAATAATGGAACATGTAATAATAATATATAATATTATGAATAAACAAAATAATAAATTAGAAATAACATACAAAGACTGTATTTAATCATCATTAATAGATTACAATGCAATAATTTATTTCTATATAGAGATATATACATATATATAAATATAGAAATAAATAATAATAATAAATCAAATCAAATAATAATAAATGACAGTAAAAAATGAAGTAAATTTGCGCTTCATTAATACACAATACATAATAAATTTTTCCCAAATCACTATAAAGAATATAGATTTAATATTAATATTATAAATCGATCTATTGTTTTAGATATTTAATCGGTCTTTTATATGGTAAGTCATATATTGATTGATGCAATTGCTTAGGAAACCACAAATAAGAAGATAAATATAGTCGATTATTTTCCTGAAGTTATTTGCGTCATTACGGGTATCTATTATGAGTTCAAAAGCTTACTAATTTTTATAACCATAAATTACATACAAGTTTTAAGGGGCTGCAAATCGAATAACTATCCAGTACAATGCGAAGAGGATTTGGACGTGCTTACGTATATGATATTATATCTGCAAAATGTAAATACAAACAAATAATGGGTAGGCGATGGTAGGTGCATATATAGTATAAGTATATAGTATAGGTTAAGTATTATAGATCCCATTTATAGTAAGATATTAGAATGTATTTCAATCATTATTAATATATATCAACATAATATACGTATAGATCACTTTTTAATATAAATAAATTTATCGTATTATATACCATAATAGTATTAAGATACTTACACTATCCAACAGTATCGGTATATATATATATAATATAGCAAGAAGAAACGTCGACATCCCTAAAAGTAAAAGACCGTTCTTTTTAGTATGGTATTATATTTGTTTAATTATAATAATTCATAACGATTATGAGAAGTATACTATATCACACTGTATAATCCATAATATTACACTATAAATACTAAACTTAGATATCGGGCAAGTAAATTATTAGTAATTAGCTAATAATACAAAGATAAATTTTGTATAGAGAAATTATATACGATATTATATGTATTATATTTTTTTTAGCACATATATCGAAATTATACTCGAGGAGATCTATATGATAAACAACAGGGTGTATAATAGTATAACATAAATAAGTCCTTACATAGAGCCGCTATATAATATGAGATAGCATAATATGAGATAAGATTATTAACCGCATAAAGGTATAATTATAAAAGCGTATTCAATATATAATAGTACATGGCTGGGTCGGATAGATCTAAGTAGTAAAATTTATCTGAGTAGTATATATTATACATATTATAATATATATAAATACTAGGATATGTACTATATAATACTTTATCAAAAAATTCCATTAAATTTTTTCTAATATATATAATATTATAAAATATATAGTTATGATACAATATACATATAAGGACTTTTTTATATTTTATTTTTCGAAGTTATTTCTAGTTACGCTACTATAGTATATACTATATATATCATATAAACTATATAATATAAATAACTATAAGATATATATATAATTTACTAATATATATATAATAAAATATATTAATACTATATATATATTTATTAATTTATCATATAACTGTACAAGCTATATTACGTCACATCCAAGCCAAACTGGTCCGCAATTGCAAATAAAAATTGATAAACAAAGAGTAGTTTCTACAGAACTGATCTCCCAATCCGATCTTTTGAACGTTCTGCCATAATAAACCATGGAGATTCCCAACCTTTTTCTTTGTCCAATTTCTTTATCCTTCGACATTCATCTTCGCTTCTTGATTGTAGGATATGATTGCTTTGTGGTGTTTATTGTCAGCGACGATAAAATACTTCAATAAATAAAATATCTGTGACTTTTGTTACCTAGCAGTACCCAAAATGAATGTAAAAATTATGTTTTAAAGTTTTGTGCCTAACTCTGATTGTGTTTCCCGATCGAAGAAGTACAGAAGTGCACACAGTAGTATTTGCAAACCGCATTGCTACAAATTAAAAAGCCTTTTACTTCTCGCAATCGAGTATAATTTTTTAATTATATGTATTTGGTTATACTAGAGAAAAACCTAGTCTAGGAAGCCGAGATTAAAGGGTTTTTTTAAATTGTGATTGCGCCAGGATCCGGCCTTTTGACGAATTCTCCAGCTCGGCCGGAGTACTTTGTTGTAGCCTTAATTATAATTAATCTTTTAAATAATGAAATTTAAATTTTATTACTTCGCAATCGGTAGGCAAAAAAATTAAAAATAAATTTGCATATATACAACTAATCGTTGGGGAAAAATGAAAAAAATGTTTAAAATTAAATTTAAATTGTATATTTAATATAAGACCTTGAAAGAAATTGAAGAAAGTGAGGAACTAAAATTACTTTTATATATTATAGTTTAATGCGTGTTAGATAATAAAGATGAAAACCATCACTAATATATATACTATATATATAATTATAATATATATAATAGTATATATATAATAATAAGTAATAATATATATATATATATTATATATATATTATATATATATTACTATATAACCATCTTCACTGGGCAGAGCCCATTGTCATGGAGAAGCAGATATATAAAATTACAATAAGATGAGAAATCTAACCCACCCAACCTAAACGGCAATTCCGAGGCGAAGAGACTTAAAAGAGAGGTAGATTTAATTTGACGCAGGGCGAATAACAGATAAGATTGGCAAGGAGTTCCAGCAGATGGGCCAGGCGACAAATTGACAAGCCGGGGCTCCAAATATTCACGACACATTCATGGAGTAAAGCAGGGCAATTCCTTGTGCAATTAGGGACGCATTGGTGGCGGAATTTGATGAGTAATTCCATCTTTGCAACTGTTCGTCTGTGGTATTGTTAACTAATAGAGATTAGTTCACCAGATGAGAGTCAGGGAAGACTTGAAGTAGGGAACAATTGTATTATTTTCTTAGATCCTTAGCCCAACCTTATACCAAGAATGAAGGCCCTCCCCGCAATGTGGAACAGTACTCTGTACAAGGCGGATTGGACCCTAAATAAAGTTTGAGTTAACTGTTTTCGGGGATAAGAAAAAATTTACCGCAATAGAAACAGAATTACACTTTTTTTCGGATACCACATAGCACCATTGTTATATGAACGGTTTCGCGCGTACGATGTAGGTTATATTGTTTTAGTTGCTTCAATGTTTCAGACCATAAAGAAATGGTTTAATGTTGACTATGGCGCACAGGGTGAGACGAGAGAGCCGGTAGATAGAGTTGGAAATTTTGGGGTGGTTTTACGGAAAGGGAGATGTGGAAGAAGTTGAGTTTTAACGAGTTTAACTTCGCGAGAGGTTGAAGCGACAACGGATGGGAAGCCCCATCCAGAATGGCCAAGAACATAGAATCGGAAAGCTGAAGTCGAGAAGGAATCGGAGCAAAAGAGGGGAGGCAAGATTTGAAATCAATAGGATAGATTGACAGTTGAGTCGGTCAGCATAAGAATGAACAAGTTAGATGTTGTTCAACTTTAAGGATATAACTGAAGTAATGAAAACTGGTGATAGGAACGAACCATTTGAGGAACTAAAAAGTATAACAGGAAAGGGAGAAGAAAGAGGTCTCTCATACAATTCCCGTATGGAGCGATCTAAGAGAAATAATTCAAAAAAACAGAAGGCAGAAACCCAAGAGACAGAGGTAGTGACCATGCCCATAGCTCGTCAAATGGCTTTCTACTAGAGGATATAATCAACAGCCACACATGTTCATGACTAAACTTCACTATAGTCCCTAAGTGGTAGAAAATAATAGTGTAGATAAGAAGAATGTCATCAGTTGAGCGTTCCTTTACCATATTGGTGATCAAAAAGAAGAAAACTAATATAGATTGAAATAGATTTCAGAATATTTTGGAGCAGATAAATGAGTTAGAAGTGATCAGCAAGCGTTTACGCCTCATGCACCGCAGATTGTTTGAAACCTATTGCCCACACCTCGTCCAACACTGAGGGAAATGTTAGTAGACTTAAGGTATTAAGAGTAAATCGAAGTCAGGAGGAATGCGTCGCGGGAAACAAAAATCAACAGCCCTTCTTCGCCCCCGTGACTGTTCAGGAAAAAACACGCACCCAATCATGGTTAATATCATTCGAAGCCCATGAGACACCTGATTAAAAAGTATAGTGTGAGGTTGCCAGATTCGTCCGTGTGGATAATTTAATGTAAAAAGGAGGCCAAAAGGTTTGAATTGTTTCGAAGGAGTATTAGCGTACAGACATTCAGGAGCGATATAAGAAGGGATGAAGGCAGAAAAGAAGTTATTAGAGATGTTTTTGGCAAGGGCAGAAATTTTCTATCAGTAAGTAACAAGGGGTCAGCGTACAACTTCCTTTTATGAAAAGCACCTAGCCTGAGATATATCCCTGCAACTGATTCCGAGTTGTACAGAGAAATTAGACAAAGGAGAAAAGAGATTGTCCATTCGCGATAGTTTTGTGATTATCTGAACAGCACGGAGACCAGGAATCAATCACACAACAAAATTTTGAGGAGAAAAAGATTTTGAGTAGAGAGATGAAACATATTGGAACATACACAAAGCTTCTACTTTTATATTGTAAGTGTCCTCTGATCAACCAACACGCGCACTCAACCGGAAGAGGAGGAGGGCAAAGGAAGGGACGCAGAGGGCCTCCATGAGTGTAGGGCCCCAATTTTGAGATATGTAGAGGGAGAGTATTGTGCGAGAGAGAGAGAAAGAGGAAAGTGAAATTAAGGCTACAAGATGTGGTCAGAGTTACGGTAAAGTGAAAAAATTTGTGTATTATCGTTCTGCGAGAATCGAAGTGGTGAATATAGACAGAGGAATGTTCAAGATTGGTCACACAAACGTAGACATTGTAGGATCCTTAATCAACCATTCCAATCGTTAAACCGAATATCTGAATGATTCTTTGGCCTATCTGTCCCCAACTATTCAACGTATAGAGGAGCCCTAACACGGCGCGCTGTGGTGTACGTAAAGTCCATGTAACAAAATATGAAATTAGTAGTCTCGTGGAGAAGTAGTAAAATATTAAAAAGAGACGGAAAATCTATGTCTATTGTTTAGAAGAGCAGTACAGAAACACAAGACAAATATTGTAGAAGCGAAGAAAGATCTTCAGCACAAACAGAATCTCCAAGCTATGGAACTGTTAGGTACTACTATATAAAAATAACATATATATATTTATAGAATAAAATAATATATATAATTATATACACACACAATAATAAAAGATATATGTAGTACATGGTATACAAGGCGTGCGTCCCAATGGCAAAAAGAAGCAGCGCTAACCTAAACTCATAAAATACATTCAAAAGTTTGAACTATATTCATCTTAAAGAATTACTATTAATATTACAATATTTTTTTATGATTATCAAATTTTTCATTTCGAATGGTTAATCCACCCCCTATCAAAAAGATTATCATAAGTAAAATAACAATTATCGAACCAAATTCGAATAGCGATGTATATGTTTACATTCGTGGTGAGTTGTGATTTTGGTGTGTGTGTGTGTGTGTCTGTGTATGTGTGGTGTGTGTGTGGGTTGTGAAAAATAATGACGAGAGAGAGAGAGAGAGAGAGATGAGAGAGCAGAGAGAGAGCAAAGAGAGATGATCGGGCGAGAGAGAGACTGCCTCATAAGTAAATTGACAAATTCTTAAAAACATCCTTTGCCAGCTTTTATTAAGTTTTTTTTTAATAATAATAATAATAATAATAACTAAGTAATAATTAATAAATCACTAACGTAGTAGAAATTTTAAAACCAAATAGAATAATAAATGTGTCATGCTAACATACTGAAATTAAACATAATATTAATAATTATTTAAGCTAAAGGAATTTATAATTCTAAAATTT
Organism: Trachelipus rathkii; assembly: GCA_015478945.1. Taxonomy (NCBI): domain Eukaryota; kingdom Metazoa; phylum Arthropoda; class Malacostraca; order Isopoda; family Trachelipodidae; genus Trachelipus; species Trachelipus rathkii. The sequence continues at coordinate 25,569 of JABUQX010043082.1, forward strand.
TTTGAATACAAGTCCCCCTGCATTTTACACAGGAGCTACAGACTCCTTGGGAAAGCTTTTGGCTACTTTTTACCTCTCAAGCGTCCGTACACGTGCCGGGTCTGACTGGTGAAGAATAATAAATAAAATTGAAAATAAAAGTTCGATAGGAAAAGTACATAATAATGCCCACTAACATTTCCTTTTAATAATTATAGTGATACAATTTTAAATAATGTAAGAATAAGTTTCAAATTAATTTAATATTTTATGCTAAAAATAATATGTTAGGAAATTTAAAAAAAAAAAAAAAAAGTCATATTGAAAAACCTTCAAATGATTTAACTTATGTCCATTCAGATTTTGGATTCCAAGCCGCTCATATTATGTATATTATATTATTATTATTATTGAGTATTATTTATTATTATCTATTATTAGATATAGTTCATTCATCTTTGATTTATTATATTTATGTATAGTGCGATATAAACCCTCCGCGAAAGAGAAAATAAATATATATAAGATATAATAGTATGTATATACTATGATAGCTAGTCAGGATAGTATAGTATAAGAGTTATTAAGGTATATGTATATGATACGATATAGTAGTATATAGTATGTATATATGAGTTATATAAATAGTAAGTAGATATAACTCCATTTGCATGAGGAATTGTCGCGGATAGTGAAGTAGCCGATATGCGATACATATATATATATGAGGGAGAAAAGAGAGAGATAGAATATATAGTTAGTAAGAGTATATACACAACATCCACAGTACTAGAGTGGCTAAGCGGCTGTGATACTCGGCGTAGTAGTAATAGGACACACTATAGACTCCCACCGGTGGAGCAGTGACTGCGTAGTAGTAGATGATAGGAACGTGAGTATAGTAATATAGTAGCTTAGTGTATAGTATAATAGTATTAGTTGTATATATATTATAAGATATAATGTAATGTAGTATAAGGTAGTAGAGGTAAGATACGTGGATAGTAATTAGATAGGGGATTATATGTAATGAGGTAATTAATAATGAAATGAAATAATAATATACGGAGTATAGAAATATTTGAGAGTAGATAATAATAAAAATGGACAGATGAACTAAGGACACAACGGTGCTGTAAGATTTCAGAAAAGTGAAGGAAGAGGATTGTGGCCGATGGTCACTCCGACAGATAGGTTGTTCCAGAGTACTGATTTTTTGTTTTTTTTAAGCATAATCAAACAAATCATGTATTGATTAATTCGATAGAAATATTAATATAAATGTTTGAAAGAAATAGTTCTAATTATTTAAAATTAGTGTATCATCGATGGGAAATGCAAAAGAATATATTAGTTTGCTTTATTACTTTCCTTCGATGTTTTCAATGTGCAAAAGAATAAGAATTCTTCAGCCAGTGACGCGCACGTAGGAACGCCTGAAAGGTAACAATCGGCAAAAGCTAGCCTCTGAGAGTGTGAGTTCACATATCGATATATGCGTTTTATTTTTCTAAAGTAAATCTGACAATTTGCTTGAAGAATATTTTAAAGATTTTATGTGTTTTAATAAATTAGTTTAGTTAAACGGCAACCAACGTAACTTATAGGAAATATTATTGATTTTTAGTGAATTATTATTTTATTATTGAGTTATTATTATTATTATCAATTAAAAAAAATAAAATTAATACTCTGCGGGAAAAGATGTTTTAAAGAATTGGTCATTTTACTTATGAGCAGTCTCTCTCTTCTCTACCTGCTATCGGGTCTCGCTCTCTCTCTCTCTCGTTCTCCGTCCTCTCTCTCTCTCTCTCACACACACACACACACACACAGTCCAGGGGCGTATACACACACACACACACGCCACACACACACACAGCACACACGCACACGTGTGCACGTGTCACAACTCAACCAACGAGGTAAGCAATACATCGTATTCAAACTAAATATTTATGTGATTACAATCAAATGAATAATTGCAATAAAATAGAGATGATTAGTTTAATAAATTAATGTAATTCATGACATGCTTATTTAAAATTTGAAATTACTTTTATTGGAAGATAAAAATGCAAATATGGATCCGCACGCCTTGAGATATACCGCATATATATTATTATATTATATATATAATATATAGTATAAAATATATATATATATATATATACTATATAAATAGTGAAGCGATCGGTTCGCTTAGTGAAAGTCCAAGGTTCTGGGCTGTAAGATCGTTTGTGCCTTGTCTTGCTTACAGACTATGGTCTTGTGTTTCTGTTACTGGCTTCTATAGAAAGAATTTTTCCGTCTGCTTGTTTAAAGATATTGTTCTACTTCACACGAACTGTGTACTGAGTACTCATCGCATAGGTGGTCGCTCATGGTTTCCATAGCTTAGGTACCAAGGGGAGCTTAGGTCGCGGTAGCACCACGCTGCCTGTTGGCTCGCTTCTCATTACTGATATTATGTTGGAAGGAGGCCAATTAACATTTCAGGTATGTCTCTAACGTATATGGAAATGGTTGATAAGGATCTACAAGGTCGCCGGTAGATACCCAGAAGGCCTACCAATTCTGAACATCTGATTCTTATACTTCACCACTTCGGAGTTCTCGCAAAAATACACAATTTTTTTCACTGGTTACCTGGAACTCTGACAGCACCAAGATCGTGTAGCACTAATTAACACACTTTCTTGTCCGTGCCAGCTCAACTATTGCTAAATGTTCTTCTGTACTTTAATTGGACTAATTTGGTGGGCATTGCGCGGGTCGCTTTTGGCTCCAGAATTTTGTATGAATCCCTGTTTTGACTCAGAGGAACAACTTTAGGTGACCTGCTGTAAGGAATAGTAGAAGCCGGTAATTGTCGCAAAGGCAATGGGCCAGGATCATTCCATCTCGCTCTAATCTTTTTCTCCTCAAATAGTGGTTGATTGCATCTTCTCGTCTGTTCGGATAAAGACAAACCGCTATTCGAAATGGAAAACCTCCGTCTGCGAGGTGACTGTCACCTTTTTCTAATTTCTTTTGTTAAATCTCTTGATGAAGAGAGATTATTTCGTCAGGCTAGTGTGCTTTCATTAAAAGGAAGTGTGCTGACCTCCTTGAATCTCTTACTGATAAAAAATTTCTGGCCCTTTGCGAAAAACATCTCTATCTTGATGTACGGTCTCCTTTCATCCTAAATTTCTTATTCGTTCTGACGTGATCTGTAGCTAATACTGCCTTCTGAAAATTGCTACCTTTTGGGCCTGCCTTTTTCCATTAAAGTCACCAGGACGAATCCTTGGCAACCATCACTAACTAATCTCCTCTCAGGTGTTCATGGCTTTCGTAAGGTGATTATCACCATGATTGGGTCGTGAGTTCAATTGAACGTCAGGAGGCTAGTTGTCCGGACGGGCGGGCATTCCTGCTGATTCGATTTACTTCTTAAGTACCTTATCTATTACACGTTCCTCATGTGGAAGTGTGCAAATGCTTCAACCCATCTCGAGTGAGTCGTGGACTAGCGCTTGGGTGCGGAGAGGGGTGTAAGGCGGCCTCTGATTCGTTCTAACTATAGCTCCACAGTTGGTATGTGTGCTGTCCCGAAGAATTTGCAAACATCTGCGTTCAAGCTTTCATTTCTGTCGGAGTTATTTAACGTCTCATCCTTTTTTGAATTCCATCCATATGGTAATTCGACGTCAACTGAGACATTTTCTATCTCACTAGTTATGGTCTTCTACCTAAGGGACTTGAGGTAGTTTGTGTGGTGGCTGTCTGATTTATAAAGAAAGCCATTGACCGAGTATGGCAGCTCACTTACCAAGGCTCTTCCTGGGTTTCTCTTCCTTTTTGCTTATCTTATGAAGTTTCTCTTCAGATCGTGCTGCTCATAGTCGGGACTTGGTTGTATGAGAACGCTCTTTTTCTCTTTCCTGTTAAATGTGGGTGTTCCTCAGTTCTGTTCTATGCACCAGGTTTCTTCTTTATTAACGATCCTCTAAGTTAAACATCTAACTATGTCATTCTTTAAGCTGACGATCAACTTTCCATTCTTCTACTTATTTCAAAGAAGCTGGTAGTTCTGTTTAGAATTGCCTCTCGTCTCAGTCTTTCCGATTCTATTTCTTTGCATCTGATGGGTGTTCCGGTGGGGTCGCTTCATAACCTCGTGAAATTAAACCTCTTTAAAAATCAAACTCTTCACATCTCCTTTCAAAAACACCTCCCAAATTCCTACTGTCTTGCTACCGGGCCGTCTTCGTCTCAGCCTGTTGGATGAAACAGTAAAACAGTTCTCTTTTGGGCGATTATGAACAATTAAAATCAATAAACTACTGGAACGTCATATCACAATGGTTGCTAAAGTGGCCTAATAAAACATGCTGGAATCCCTGTTTATAGTTGGTATTTTTTCTTCTCGAACGGAGTTACTTCAAATTTATAGGGGTCTTATCGCCTTCTGTAAAGAGTTACTGTTTCCACATTGCGGGGGGCCCTTCTTTGGATAAGGATTGAGGCTGAAGGTTAAAGGAATAATATTTGTTCCCTCTTACTTTCATAGTGTCTCCCTGACTGCTTCTTATCAAGGGTGCACTATCTCTTTTCATTACTGAGTACCTTACAACGACAGGTTGCGATGGAAATGACCTCTCAAATTCGCTCAACATTGCGTCGCCTAATTGCACAAGGGATGCTCGCTGTTTCTCTGAATTTTTGTGTGAAAATAGTTTTGGGAACCACAGGCTTGTTCGTTGTGGTGTCCATTCCTTTGTGGAAGCGTCTCTGCTTTTATCTGTTGTTAACCTGCTTTATTTAATTGACGCTCGTCTTAAGTCTCTGTTTCGCTCGAGTATTGTTGCGTTAGCTTGGGATGGGTGTAGATTTTCTATGCATACTGTTATTAGATTAGTTAATTCTGGCCTCGTCCGATGAAGATTGGCTCTGCCCGTGGAGTAGTGGTTATATATATTAGTAGTTAACTTGAGTTATATATTAGTATAGATATATGTATGTCTATTAGGTATAGGTATGGGGTATAATTAATGAGTATAGTATTCTATATTATATATAGTAGGTATAGACTATATATGATATATATATATATATTAAGTTTACTAAATTTCGAATCCTTATTTCTAACAGTTTATGTATACTATTTATTTGAAATTAAAATTTCTCATTTTCTTCTTAAGTCCTGGCTCCTTGTGTTTGCTAGTCCCAAATTAAATTAATTATTTTAAACATTTTTTCTCATTACATTTACCAATAATAAATGTTAATATATCAATTTATTTTTATTTTTGGCCATACGTTCGTCGGCAAGTAAAAAAATTAACATTCGATTATTAAAAGTTATTATTAATGAGGGCAGCACAAACTGCCCTGGCGGATGCTGGAGATTGCAAATAGGCGGTACACTTAATATTTAGCAATTTTATTCTTCCTTTTTGTACAAGGAAAATGAGTAAACGAAGAAGAAAAAGATATAGACTAGCGTTTTTTTTCTAGTATAGGCAACATACAAATAATAATTAAATTATTATATCGATTGCGACAAATGAACAAGACTTTAATTTGTAACACATGAAGTTACATGCAAGTACTACTACTATCTACATACTTACACTACGTACGTAATCTACTAGAAAAAAAGTAGAGTTAGTCAACAGAAAGAAAAAGAAACCTCCAAAAAACTTCGTTAAAGTAAGAATACGAGAGGGGAAAATCTAAAAAATAAAAAATAAAGGGATGTGAAAATAAAGTGACTTTGCCTTGATCACTTAATAACTGGATCAATTTCCTGCTTCTCTTCCTTCCTCCTCCTTTCAACAAATCACATAAGATTCAAACGAAAAGGGGACGCCTATACTCTCTATATTATACATATATAATAAATATATAAATATATATATATCTTATGTATATATATATAATATATATATAATGATATATATATATATATATATATATATATATATATATTAATATATATTATTGTCGAAGTGATAATTATGCGACGATTGGAAGGAACTACTTCATATCGTTTAGAAAATATTGATATTATTATATATTATTATTTATTATTATTATTATTCTTATATTATTATTATATTATTATTTATTCATTATATTATTTATTATTTAATTATAGTTATTATTATGTATTATTATCGTCTCTAACTTCATTATAGAGGTCTAGTTGTCGTTTAAAAACTTTATTATATATTATATTATTGCATTATTAGTATAAATTATTATTATTAATTATATTATTTTGAGAAAAGTTGAGTTTTCATATTAATCAGCATCATATGATTTTAAAACTGTGATGCAA
>JABUQX010043083.1:0-2500 GCA_015478945.1 Trachelipus rathkii
TGCCCACGTTGGATTTTTTTTTATTTATTTAGTCTTTATACCAATTTTATTTTCTAACTAGCGTTTTTATTTATTTATCATATTATTAGTTCATAACATACATATGCCTAAACAACTGATATTTAACATTAATCCGTTTTAAACGAAACTATGTATATACATTACATCAGTGAATTTGTTACTATTAGAAATTAAAAATTTCTAATCTTAGTACACTATAAAATTCTCAGATTCTGTCAGTACGTTTGTCTTTAAGTTTCTCCATTTGTGTACCTTGTGATTCTTGTTTTAAAGTTCATTTGTATATTTGTCTCCCTTGTTGTAACGTAACTTTATTCATGGTATATTAATATTGATAGTAATAAGTTATACTTTAATTTTAAATTGTAATCTATTAATTTTCTCTAGAGTAAATTTTGCTGCAGATGGGCCGAGTAATACCCGAAACGCCCAAATTTTATAAATAAAGACTGCTTTCTCCACTTTTGTTCGTCTTCCTGTTTATTACTAGACTAGGTTCCTCAAGGACAAATTCTATTGCTCACACAACACACACACACATCACACCACACACACACACACACAAACTATAATAATATATATATATATATATTATATATTATATTATATATAATATATATTTTTATATATTATATATATATATATATATATATATATATAATATATATATTATATATATATATATATGGGACCTTATTGTAATTCTTTGATAACATTTTTGTTTCTTCTTCGTGTAGCTCCCTATATATTGAAGATGAGGATTTAGAAGTTATAAAACAAATGATTTATTCAATGAATAAATAATAAAAGTTGTAAGTAATATGTAATAAGTAATAAGTTGTAAGCAATATGTAATAAGTAATATATAAGTAATAGGTAATAAAAGGTTGAGATCACTCTTTTTCTTGTAAGTAGAATGTGGATGTCGCAGACTTTTCCTGAATTGGACTCCCTTTTTGAATTCTGCGTTTTCTCGTAATTTAATATTTGGAGCTCGGGAGAGAGTGTAAATTAGCGAGTCTTCTATTTCTTCTGATTTTGTATCTGACTGAGTATCTCAATGAAACGTGGCTTTATATACAATATTTGATATACTTATGCAAAAATTTTGCTTACGCAAATTTTAGCATAAGTTTAAACATAAAAACAAATTTAAAATTTTTGCGAATAGTTACAATTGAGGGTACTACATTACTTCCCACTCTAAACACGGAGTGGTAAAGTATATAAATACATAATATAAAAGAATAATAATCATTCAAATGCATACATATTTGGGGGCATTCGAAAATGCGCACAAACATATAAAACATTTCAATGACTAAAAATAATAAAAATATATAATGACAAAGACATTCAAACATATGCATATCGGCCTATTCCCTTAGATATAAGCAACACATACAAACATTTGAATGCATAAAAATACAAAATGTAAAATGGTATACATAAAAATACAAGAATGTTATACATAAAATGAAAGGTGCATTCAAACACAAGCATATTTGGTTATATCCGTTAGATATAAGCAAACACAAACATTTGAATGCATAAAAATACAAAAATGTTTATACATAATTATTGATATAGAACAATTGAGTTATTCACAAGAGTTAAATAGGCCACATCGATCGAACCGTTGAATCCAAGGAAAGGTCCAGTATAAGGCATTTCTAATGTATCCATGATTTGATCAATGCGCACGGAAATAGTTTTCAAAGCTGTAGTTACGAAAGAAACATTGCGTGACATAGAGAAGCGAAGTTTGACTGAAATTTAGTTCTCTATTTGAAGATTTCTTCATAAATAAAAGGAGCTGGCACAGAACCATTTAGAATTCGAAAAGGAATCTGAGTTCGTAGTGGAATCCAAAAATGAGTTTCTGCCCATAATCCAAACTTAAAATGATGAAAGAAATCCATACCGAAAAGGAAGTTTGCTATGTCTAACGATGAATCCTCGAACTGTGATATTTGTGAAAAGATGAAGACCATAATCCAAATTTTGAAGTCCGTATCGATAATGTTCGTTTGTTTGAGTCATCTTCTCGGAGTGTTCTGATTGGGATTTTTAGTATTATTGTAGTTTTTTTCTTTTTCTTCATTTTGATTATTTTCTTTTGGAGACAAACTTTCTTGGTGAGGATGAAGGAGTTAGTAAGATCGATCGTAATAAGAAGTTACTGGTGAAATGCTGATGGGTTATCAGAAGGCGCTGGGTGTTTCATTTCCGGGATACCAATGATATAAGGGCCCTCAATGTAAGTTTTTTGAAGGATTTTTTTCTTGATGTAGGTTTCGTCGTTCTATGTGAATATTTAAAAGTTATAAAACAAATGATTTATTCAATGAATAAGTAATAAAAGTTGCCCGACAGTTGAGATACTCTTTTACTTCATAAGTAGAATGAGGAGTCACTGACTTTTCCTGAATTTGACTCCCTTTTCGAATTCTGCGTTTTCTTGTAATTTGATATTTGG
>JABUQX010043083.1:7500-20000 GCA_015478945.1 Trachelipus rathkii
TTTTTGAATGGCTGTATTTCTTAAAACAAGCAAATACCAAAGTCAATATTGCAGGTGAAGGAACATCTATGGTAGTAGTATAATGTGTGAAAATTTCAGATTTTTAGCACTTACCCCATCAGAGATATTAAGGTTCAAAGTTACCGATTTTCCGAAAAATTGATTTTTGGACACCCTGTAATTTTTTTTTAAAATATTTACCAAACTTCAAATAAGATTTAAGTTAAACCATACTTTAGTATGTATCATCACACAAAATTTATCGTTAAATTATTTCCTTCTTTTAATAATACACCCACGAAAATGGAAATTTCTTCGATTTTTAACACAATTTTTCGGATTCATTTTCATGGTGAAATATTATTTTCCCCCCCAAAAAAAAACAGGAAAGGCCAAATGTACCTTAAAGTATCCCTAACAAATCACTCTCTATGAAATTTGGTATAAGAATTACCAATATGGAGATATGACTTAAAATGTTACCTCTATTAAGTGATAAATTTTGCTCCACCTGGTCAAAACATTTTGGCTCACCCTGTTACAACCAGAGTAAATCTACAAAAACGAATGGTGGTTTTGAACTTGCCAGGGATAACATTAACGCCATGCAAAATATAAAAGTTTTCAAAAATTATCGAGCGGCCATCAGCGGTACGGAAAAAATGGATTGACCCTATAGACTTGTTACGGATTATCTATAATATTGATAAATTTTATAAGTCATAAAATATAAAGATAATATATATAATTATATATATATATATAATATATATATATATATATATTATTATCTATATATATTATATTATATATATATACATAAATTTATATATATATATATATATATATATAATCATATATTAAAAAAATAATGAAAATAAATATTATATATATATATATTTATATAATATATATATATATAATATATATATATTGGTTACAAAAAATGTAAATGTAGTGTAAATGTAAAAAAATATTGTTTATATATATATTTTAATATTAATTTATATATATATATATATATATATATATATATAATAATCATATATATATAGTATATATATATATATATATATAGGTCAGCGTTTAGTATATCCGTCATATGTATCTTAAAAGCTATTAATGCTACAGTAAAAAAGCGAAATACATTGGTGGAATGCTGGTTTCAATTTTAGTACGGAAAATGTAAAAAAAAAAAAAAAAAAAAAAAAAAAAATATATATATAATATATAAATATATATATATATATAATATTATATATATATAGATATATATATATAATAATATAATATAATATATATATACTATATATATATCTCAAAAACTAAAATATGCTAAAGCGAAAAGGAATACATTTTTTGGAATCCTGGTAAATTTCACATAGGAAAATGTAAAAAATAAAAAAATAAAAATAAATTAATGTTATATAAATTATAGTATATGATAAAAGGCCTATTTTGAGACTTTTATTGTTCTCGTTAAATAAATAGTTTTCTCTTAAAAAATAAATAGACTTCTATTAAATTTTGCTTTTTTTTTCACTAAAGAATACCCCAAGGGTATACCGCCTCGATGGCAGGAGTCGGGGTCTCTCGGCCTTCCGGGGATCTACGGGTAGGACTAATTCCCTCCCTCCGGGGAGGGTCTCCGGACCCCGCTCTTTGGTATTTGGTGTCGCGGGGGGTTCCTCCGCCCCTCCCCGGAGTATGGAAAACGTCCTCCCTGTGTTCCCCGTCGGCTCGAGCCCCCTATGTGCGTATAAAGCATTTTCCATATGTGAAATTTTACAGGAATTCAAAAAATGGTAACTCCCTTTTCGCTGTAGACTATTTAGTTTTTGAGATATAATTTTTTTTTTTTTTTTAACATTTTCCGCACTAAAATTGGACCAGCATTCCACCAATGTATTCCGTTTTACTGTAGCATTAAATAGTTTTTAAGATACATATGACGGATATACTAAACGCATGGCGCATGTATATTTAATATAATATATAATATATTATTATAATATATATATATTATATAATATATATATAATATATATATATATATATATATATATATATATATATATATATATATATATATTATATATATATATATATATATATATATATATATATATATATATTCTTTATTAAACAAAGGGCAATAAAAAAAATAGAATCGGAATGGTTGGAAATGCTATCTGAGAATTTATTTAACATTTCATAACTTTTTGAAAGCAAAATCAAAATTTTCCCAATTTTTTTTTTTTGTTTAAATAAAAAAAGATATGTAAAAAAGTTTAATCTATAGCACGGTAATGTCTATAGTTATATTTATATTATATACATATACAACTTACTCGCGCGCAGCTCGAGTAAGTTGTTACACGGCACCACTGGCGCGCAACGCGCATTTGGAGCGAGCGCTTCAGTGAGCGGTCTGCCATGCATACACGCCAGCCTGCTGTGCATTTACTCTATGGTATTGTTTTAGTTTTTATTTAACTCAATAAATATCTAATGAAAAAAATAATTTAACTACAAGATAAAATAATTTTGAAAATGGAAAAAAATCTCATTTAAGAAATAATAAAAAGTACACAAAATCGACTTTATGAAACTTCACAAATTTAATTTAAAATAAATAAAATCTCTTATTTCTGATTTTTCCCTTGAATCATAAAATGTATTTCTTAGTTTTACCAACTTTACAAAGTTAAAATTTTTTATTGCTCCCTGGTTTAATAAAGGTCATATATATATATATATATATATATATATATATATATATAATATATATATATATATAAATATATATATATAATATATAAAATATATATATATATATATATATATATATATATATATATATATATATATATATATATAATATATTATATATATATATATATATATATATATATATATATATATATATATATATATATAGGTGAAACAAAAGAAGTTACCCGCATGATATCTCGAAAACTAAGATAGGTACAAGAAAACTGATAACAAATATGGAATCAGCGTCTGAAATTTGTATGGAAAATGAATAAAAAAAAAAATTTATTTTATTTTTTTTTTTTATATCTCCAAAAACTACGATAGGTATCAAGAAACTAATAACTATTTAGAATCAGCTGTAAGTAAATCTGTATGAAAAAATATTTTTTTTTTTAACTAAAAGAATACCCCAGGGTAAACCGCAAAGATGCAAAGAATCGGGGTCTCTCGGCCTCCTGGGGGACGACGGGGTAGGACTATTTCCCCCCCCCCCTCCGGGAGGGCCTCCGGAACCCCCCCTTTGTATTTGGGTGCGCGATTCCCCGCCCTCCCTACGGGTAATGGAAAAAAAACGTCCCCCCTCTATCCCAACGTCGGCTCGAGCCCCCTAAAAAAATTCATACGCTGAATTCATATATTGTTAATTAGTTTTCTTCTACCTAATCGTAGTTTTGGAGATATAAAAAAAAAAATAAAAAAAAAAAGTAAATTTTTTTTTGCCATTTTCCATACAAATTTCATACGCTGATTCCATATATGTTATCAGTTTTCTTGTACCTATCTTAGTTCGAGATATCATGGCGGTATACCTCTTTAGTTTGGCCCATATATATATAATATATAATATATATATATAATATAATATATAATATATATATATATATATATATATATAATATATATATATATATTATATTCATAGAAATAATATATATATAGTATAATAAAAATCATATAATTGGTCAGCATCCCGAAAAGGCCAGGCATGTAACTAAAAAACTATAACAGCTATACGAAAATAAATATCATTTTATTAATCAGGAGACATTTTTACCCATGAAATTAAAAAAAAATAAAAAAAATAACGCTTTTTAAAAAATTAAAATTGTTAAAAATTGTTGAAAAATTACAGTTTTTTGAAAATAGGAAGAAGCTGTAGTAGTCGGAGGGAGCGCGCAAAGTTGCCAAATGTTGAATTTTTTTTCTTTTTTCATAAAGAATATCCCCACGAGTAAACAAGAACGATGGAGAGAGTCGGGGTTTCTCGGCCTACCGGGGACGACGGGGGGACTTCGTCCCCTCTGTCCCTCCGTCGGCTCGAACCTCTAAAAAAGGATAATAAAAAAGAAAAAATAATATTTTCTCCAAAGCGTATAAAAAATTGGTAATTTGGCAACTTTTGCTCTCTTCGAGACAAATGCAGGTTTCAAGGTCAATCAGAGCATACGTAAAATATTTCAGGTCCAAGATTTTATTAATTTTTAAGGTGTTATTAATAAATATTAGAATAAAATAAATTTTTTTTTAAGTTTCATCGATGAAATTACTTGCTAAAATCAAAAATGTTATTTATTTCCTGTAGATGTTATAGTTTAGTTACATGCCTGTGTCTTTCGGGATGCTGGCCTATATATAAATATATATATCATATATATAATATACTATATATAATTATATATATATTATATATATATTATATATATATAATATATATATATATATATATATATAATATATATATATATATATATATATATATATATATATATATATATTCGTCAAAGCTAGTTCAACATTCAATCCGAATTATATAAATACAAAATAAAGCAAAGCACGCCATTTTGTTTCATAGTGTAATACAGTGAATATGATAAAAAAAAATATTGTTTGTTGTAAAGATTGTTTGTTTTCTGAAAGATCGCCGTTCAGAAAGTGAACGAATCACTCACACACATGCTTATAACATGATCGGACCGTTCCATTGGGAAAAATATTTGTCAATCAAAAACCAATCTGACAGAAGTGAATGGAAACAGCCTGAAATTTAGGAAGTATTTATGACAATTATTCACTTAACAGTGGTTTATATAACCCCGGATGGATACATGGAATGTCTAGGAATATCCTTAAAACACTTTACTAAAAATTTTGAAAAGATGCTTACAAAATCTATCGTATTGAATATATTTGCATGAATAACAATAATTATATTCAATTAAAGAAAACTTTAATTTCAGTCATACTCTACATAGATATTATAAAATATTAATGTTGTTAAGTTTCATTTGTGTTAACATTTAAAACTAAAAATGAATTTTTTTTTTTTTTTTTTTTTTTTTTTGAAATTTAATACCCTACAGCTACATTTATTTGTTTTAAGGGATTGGGTGGGTTTCAATGAAAACTTAATATTCATTAACTTAATAGAAGTTTCTGGCAGCTGCAAATATTTATTATTTATTTAAGGCAGTGGTTTCCAATCTTTTTTTAGTGGCTCACCCCAAGAACGAAAAATAGATTCCATGCACTCTTATAATTTCACAATATATATATATATATATATATATATACTATATATATATATAATATATATATATATTATATATATATATATAATATATATAATATATATATATATAATATATATATATATCCCACCCGCTGTCCAGTTACCTTGCAGTTGGTGGGTGGGCTCTCTGGGATACTGTTGGGCGGGTATACTGCCCTTCAGTGTCCTAGAGCGAAAAACTGGACTTTTTGAATTCCCACCCATAAGTCCCTTCAATTAATTGTATAATGTTGCCCTTCCCTTTTCCCATCACAGCCCCATGGGCCATCCGGTGCCTCTTCCTGCATGGGTTTTCAGTTCACCCCACACTTCCTCCCCGTGGATGAGGGTACAGTTGAAAAACCAGCGGTCATTTACCTGTTCACCTCTGACCGGCCGCCAATTGTAGGGAAACCTGAGCCCTGGCTAACCACCAGTGGAGGCTGTTCTGCACTTTGTGTGTATAATCTCATACTTTGCGTGAAGACTATAGGTGCCGTGTGGTAAACGGGTGGGTCACCGACGTAGAGTTCTGGGAGGATCTGCCGAGGCCACATCCACAGCCCACCTTACGGGGTGGGGTCCGGGTGGTTGTGTGGGTCTCTGGATTGTGACCTGCTGTGGAGAGAAGGATTACCCTTCCTTATGAAATATACGCCTTTCCAGCCCATCCTGTTATTTACGTTTATATCTCATTTGCATTATTGTTATATTGTTCATCCATGGAGACGAAGTTTGTGGTAAAATTTTTTATGGAAAAGCCCTTGAACGAAATAACGTGTTTAAACCAAGGTGAGCTGAACAACAACAACAATAATTACCATTCTATCAGGTAACCAGCCTGACCCTAGCCAGGTCCCTAACTACTTTCTTAGACTGTACCTATGATTTGCTTTCTCTTCTACACCCTGAGGGTCCTCGCGAAAATTTCAATCGATTCGTCGACCAGCAAACCCTCGAACACCTCAGGGGCCCCCAACGGTCGGGCTAATCCACAAAGGTGCCCCCGTAAATAGTCGGTCCTCATTCGTTTTACTCCATATGCCTGCACCCCCTCAAGAGATGTTCAGCAGACATGTCATTCCCGATGTATTACATACTACGATCCGCTACCTCCAAAACTTTACTGAGCACAGAACCATTCCTCTCAGTAGAGCACTTAAAAAAGCCCTAGGAGTTGAAGACCCTCCAGTCACATTGATGAGGAATGGGTCCATTCTCGTAAAAGCTGCTAACCGAAATCAAAGTTCCATACTGTCATCCTTAAAATCTCTGGGAAATATTCCTATTATCTCTACACGGGAAAATATTAATAAAACCTCTAAAGGATCAAAATATTGCGCTATTCAGAGAGACGAAGACACAGCTGTCATTTTGGAAGAACTCCAACAGAGGAGATTTTCCGTCACAAACATTTATAGATTTCCCCCTCGCCGGGAAAACTCCTGACAAACCAAATCCCCGTTTACTACTGACCTTTAATACCCCTTATCCACCTACAAAGGTCAAAATAGGGTTTGAAAGTTACAGTGTTCGCACGTTTATCCCTCGACCCAGACGCTGCTTCAAATGTCAACGGTTTGGTCATCCCCGAAAATACTGTAGGGGACAGGAAGACATATGCCCAATCTGCGGAGAATTATTTCACACTCCATGTGAAAATACCCCTAACTGCAGAAACTGTAAAGGACCACACAGTGCTTCCTCTTTCAAATGCCCGTCTTACCTGTTTGAACAGGAGGTTTTAGAGCTATGTACCATACATAAATTGAGCAGGAGAGATGCTATACGCCAGCTCAATGAAAAATATCAGCCAAATCAAAATCAATCCTACGCCACAATTACAGCTGCCCCCACGCCTCCGCGTGTTAATCGGCCAACACAACCCTATCCTAATAGAACTTCTCTCTTAAATTCCGTTGAAACTCAAGCAAGTACTGCAACCAGTCTACCTGTACTGCCCACACTACCAATTTCTCAAAGAGTACAAAAGCAGCCCTTGATTCAATCTCCCGTCCAAAAAGCCATCAACAAGCCTACTCTGAATATTAACTCTCAACAAGCTAGCAATGAAACTAAGCTAGCTCATCCAAACAAACTTTGGAAACACTCCCTGCCAAAGAACACTGTCCCAATACTCACACAAATGGTTCACCAAACTTATGCAAGAGACGGTCTCTTTGTCCCTTAATTTGCCTCCCACTATTACTAAACCCCTGGTAAAGATGTTTCAAAACACACAGAAAAGAATAGTCGCCAAGATAAAGATTATTCGTTAAAAAAATATAGAGAACCGAATTTTTAACAAAGACACAGTAACCCCAGATGTAAAAAATGCAACTCAAAAGAGACCTCGCCATAAGTCTACTTCTGAGACAAATGCAAAGGCTTCAAAAGACTGTACCCAAACAATCCCAACTAATGAACAACCCACCAACCAACCATCTAATAGTCTACAAGACAGTTTTAGTTCTTCTGATTCTTCCTATAACTCTTCTCCCGAGTTTCCTTTATCAGCCATCTCTAAGGGATTCTATACCCTAGAAGATGAATTGGATAACAGCTCCCAAATGGAGCTTGATGTGATGACCCATTCTCTTTTTAATGCTTCCTGCACTTCCGAGAAAGGTGAATGGAAAACTGTTCACGTAAACGTCGCAAACCGCTCTAAGCGTGTCTTGGGTCCTGTTGGAGGCATGAATGATAGACCCAGAGGTCTCAATTTTTTTCTCCAAATCAAACTACCCAATTTCCCAAAATCACCCGCATGATGAAGTACTGGAAAATTCTCCAGAATCTGACCTAGCCAATTCATCGAATCCCATATTGGAAATCGATGTTATAACCCCAATACATTCTCAAAAAGACAATACCCTTCCGGATACAGCTTTCTTCCCCATTTCCATGGAAACAACTCTATGTCCCTCCCACATTTCTGAATCTGCCTTGTAAAGAGGATTCTGATACTGCTCTCAATAACAAATATGAGCATTACGAATGCTCTTCTATTAACCAACCAAACTCACATAAGTTGGATTCGGTTGAATTCAACTTATCTCGCATTCATGGTGAAGCTCTTTCACCAAATACATCTGAAAACTCCTCCCTAAAAGATGTCATACAACCTAAAAAATCTCTGGTGTATGACTACCCTCTTCCCCCAGGTTTTGTTCCCCCTTCTCGCCGAGACCCACGCCTCAACCTTCCCTCTCAATCTGAACCCACCTCTAACATTACCCCCAGTCACATAGAGACAATTGTTATCTCTAATAGACCACCATCATAATATTCATAACTCACCATGACTACTTCCTTCAATGGAATTGTTCGTGGCTATTACTCTAAGTTCGAAAGACTTGTTCCTAATAACATATGCACACCAAAAGGTATATGTTTGCAGGAACTTGAGACTATGTCATCGTGACCTCTTTCAACCATCTGAATATAAATTGCCGTTAACTTTAGAAAGAGGTGACAATGATAGGGGAGGGGCTGGAATACCATTCACAAATCTATCCCTATTTCCCCAGTCGCCTCTCCAACCAAAACTTCATGCAGTAGTGGCAAGAATTCACTTGTCCATCGACATTACTATATGCTCAATCTACTTAGCTCCGAGTAGTGAATTTACTAAGGTCGACTTAGTAGATCTTTTCAAACAGCTCCCTGCTCCGGTTGTTATACTAGGTGACTTCAACCTCCGCCACCCCTTATGGGGTGACTCTGTCACTTCATCTAAGTCCAAGATCTTAATAGATCTCCTAACCCCCTTTTCCATGGGATGCCTTAACACAGGACTCCCAACCTATGAACGTTTAGATACACACACTTCTTCTTGTATCGATATTTCCTTTTGTTCCCATTCCCTTATGGATCGTTTTACCTGGTCCCGCTTTGATTATTTATTCAGCAGCGATCATTACCCAATAGCATTAAATGAGCTTGTTCCAAGCCCAATGCAAAAACCCAACTCCAGCTGGCGTTATGACTGAGCGGAGTGGGCTCCTTTTTATCAGGCCACAGCTATCTCTCTCTCTCCTTTCAATAACCGATTTCCGACTGTTGATGATGCTTTTTGCTTCTTCCAGAAAGTAGTCATCTCTGCAGCGGAAGCTTGCATCCCGCAGTCTTCCTCAGGCAAGCGGTCGGCAACCCCTTGGTGGTCCCAAGAGTGCGCACAAGCCAACCGAGAGAAGAAGAAACTCTACAGGCAATACAAAAAGACCCGCACCACCCCAAACATGATTATTTATAAAGCAGCCGCAGCGAGATCTCGGCGAATTAATCGTCCAAACCGCGGGTAAACAATATTTTCGAACTTACATATCGATTGTTAATCCACAACTCCCCTTCCTTTAGTGTGGAAAGTTTCACAGAAAAATATCTCGTCGCTCCAATAACTCCTCACCCAACAAGTCCTCCGTTATGGGGCCTGATATACTGTACGATCTCCGCGCCTGCGGTGAGTAGCGGATGCGTAGGTTATAGCTTGCTAGCCATTTCGAGTTCATTCCCCGTCTACACTGAGCCTTTCAAAAACTGAGAACCTGACACAGCACTGCCAGACTTTTTAACAGCGAAAGGGGAAGATCATACTACACCGTCCTCTTACACTTGCAGAGTATCTAAACTGCTACTGGGGCGAATAGCAAAAACGGTGCTCTTGGTCCAGACATGATTTCGTAATATCATGCTCCGTCATATAAATCCCTGCGCATCAAAGCATTTTGCTGATCTATATAACAGAAATCTGGATCGAATCCTCTTTTTCCATCTATTTGGGACTAAACAGCTTTTTGTAATTCCTAAATCCCCAGAACCTGGGAAGATCCGAAGCTGGCGATAACCAAAGACCAATCTCACTGACCTGCCATTCCTGTAAATTAAATGGAGAAAATGGTTTCAGGCCGCTTTCTCCCTGTTCTGGAGAGTCGCCAAGCTTTTTCAAACTTCCAGTTTGGTTTCCGCAAAAATCGTTCGAGAAATCCGCGGACCCTTTGTGTAAAAACTAGACCATACATCCGGGAAGCCTTCTCAACTGGTGGGATGGTTCTTGGTGTCTTTCTTTGACCTTGAAAAAGCTTAAGACACAACGTGGAGAACTGGGATTCTCCCTAAACACTCCATTCGCGTCGGTTTTTTCGGGGCGGACAACTCCCTCTTTTCATTAAATGTCTTTTGTCAAACAGATCCATCCAAGTTCGTGCTCTTCTATTCTGTCACGCCCCTTTACTCTGGATGAAGGCGTTCCGCAGGGTAATGTTTTAAGTGTACTAATATTTGCTCTCGGATTTAATGACATCGTTACTTCTATCCCAGCCACGATCAATTTTTATCTCTATGTTGATGACCTTGCGTTATATATAGCCGGTGCCAAGCTGCCCTTTCTCGAACGGCAACTTCAACAAGCTATTGAGAATATTTCACAATGGGGTAAGACTCCCCATGGCTTTCCATTTTTTCCCACCATAAAACCATCAGCAGTGCTTTTCAAGAAAAAAGGGAATCGAAGAACTTCCACCTTCTTTCCAAGCGAACCTAACCTTATATTGGTTCGCCTCATTCCTATAACTTCCACAGGTCAAAATTTCTAGGCTCATCTAGACGACCACTTAACATATGCACCGCATATTAAATACCTAAAAACAACTTGTCACCGCGCTCTTGACCTGTTACGCTTCACTCGCCTCAAATCTTGGGGTTGCTGATCGCCTAAGTCCTTTTACGTCCTATATCTATCGCCCTAAGTCGATTCGAAGCTTGACATATTGGCTTGTTAGTTATATGTGCAGGCCTCCCCTATCTCTACTGCATCTGTTGGAATCCCATACAAACGAGGCAATCCCGTATCTCCACTGGAGCTTCCGATCGTCCCCGTCGGATAAGCTTAAGTGAAGCCATGTGATGCCACTCTCGTCTTCGAAGAGAGATACATCATGTGTACACATTATCTTCGTTTTCAAACCCAATACCGTCTGCTCTGACACCCGATTCTGCAGGAGGTGCCTCAGAACCTTAATTACTGGCCATTGCGAACAAGGTTCCATGAACATCCTTAGATTTCCTTAAAATATCCCTTTACAAAGGTGCCTGCCTTTCTCAATACGATGAAGGTACACACCTTGGTTGTTCCCCGCTCCCAACCATTTGCTTGGCTTCTGAACCTCCTCTCCAAATCAAGCCATTCTGCTGCCCTGTTAAAGGCATCATTCTTGTCTCATTCCACAGTTCATGATGAGTTTACTCCAGTATTTACTGACGGCTCTAAAACCGGAAACAGTGTGGGCGCATCTGCTGTCTTTCTTGATCGCAACCTTTTCCATACCCTCCCCCCTCATGCTTCAAATTTTCACAGCAGAATTATTGGCTATAATAATTTGCGCTTTCTCGAATTCTTATCCTTAACCAAGAGCTATCTTATGTCATTTTATTCAGATTTCGCTCAGCGCGCTACGAAGCGCTTAAACCCTTATTCTAAAAATACAAGGTATGCTGCTGTGCAGCAATTCTTACGCTGCTCCATTCCCGTAAGAAACAAATTATTTTATGTTGGACCCCTTCTCATGTAGGTGTAACTGGCAATGAAATCGCTGACAGAGAGGCCAAAATGCACCTCCTCTCATTTCGGAGTTGTTCCAGGTAACCTCCCGGATCCATTCGACAAGGCCTACCTCCATCAACCGATTACTATTCCTGCTCTCCCGACAAGGTTTTTTCGATCTTATGGCAAGAGGCGCTGAGAACTGATCAAAGAGGAGCGAAAACTTAAGAAATATAAAGCCGATCATCGGGGAGTGGTCATCCTCACCCCGACGAAAACGCTTACACCGAGGTGATACTCACCCTTCGTATTGGCCCATCACAATATCACTCACATGTCACCTTATGTTACGGACCCCCCTCCATTTGCAAATTTTGTCGAAGTCATACCCCGCAATCTGTTCGCCATATCTTCATTGATTGTTCCCAGCTGGACTCTATTTGCCGCCGCCGTCATTTTCCTATTTTATCGATCCATAACACCTTCAAAAGATTATCCCATATCTTATCCGAATCTCCCCACTTTAGTAGTAATGCTATTTTCTTGTTTCTACAAGAAGTGAATATTCTTCATAATATTTGATTTTGTTACGTAATACTAGGACTTTATAATGCAAGGATACACTTTTGTTTA
>JABUQX010043083.1:22500-27500 GCA_015478945.1 Trachelipus rathkii
ACGCGAGTGATAAGTCCCCTCGAGCACCTGCGCTGTGGTACCTATAGAAAAGAGATAAAGCAACCAACATCGCGCCGCAAAGATAGAGGGTCAAGAGAACTGGAAAGTGCAGAACAGTTTATAAGCCTTTTGCCTTTGACTCGACCCTATCCAAAAGCCGGGTGAAACCACGAGCCCCCCAGATTATGAGAACAGTAACGCCATACAAGGGCGAATGAGCCCCTTGATAGCTTGGAGCAACTGAGAAGAGGAAAAAAAAGTCTCGCAGCCTAAACAGAACTCTCAGTTTCTTTTAAGACGCCTTATAACCGTTGTGATGTGAGGTTTCCAAGCAAAATTTTTTTGTATTGTTTAAGGTCAATGGATGTTTATATGTCAACGAGGAGGAGACGAGAGAACCGTCGAAAGAGATAGGAAAGTTAGAAGGTTGGGATTTTAAAGAATTGAATTTCACAGGTTGAGCGACCCCACCCGGAAATTCTATCCAGGTCAGCGAGAATAAAATCGGAAAGGATTAAGACGAGCGGCAATTCTAGAAGTAAAAGAGGGAGCAGAATTGAATGAGTTGAAGAATGAAAGGGTCCCGAGTCATTCGGCATAGACGAGTGATAGAGTTAGATGTGAAGGTGAGAAATTCATTTAAGAAAGTAGGAATAAAGTAGGAGATAAAGACAGAACCTGAGGAACACCACTAATTAATAGAAAAAGAAGAAGTCGCCCCATTAACAACAACAACACCCGATATTGAGCGATTTGAACGAAAGCTAAGACATAAAGTAAGCAAAGAGAAGGAGGAAACCAGAAGAGGGAAGCTTGGAGAGCAAGTGACGCGTGCCATATAACCGGTCAAGAATGCCTTGGATATACAAGGCGCACACCACACAAGTCTCCCCGTAGTTTCTGAGGACGAAAAACCATAAATCAGTTAGATTAGGAAAGGCTTCTACGCCCAGTAGACCTCGAGCGCCGAAGCCGTACGGCGATCGGAAAGAAGTGAATGAGACTTCAGATGATCTAAGAAATGAGAGTTGAGAAGGGTTTCAAAGATCGTAGATAGAATACAAGTGAGAGCTATAGGGCGATAGTTAGAATGATCAGAGCGAGAGCGGCTTCTTTTTCGGAACAGGGTGGACATGTGCGTGCTTCTCCACTGAGGAAAGTATTCAGTAAGTTGAGACATGAGAAATATAGTTGAACGAATGGGCTGGATCAGCATAATATATATATATATATATATATATATATATATATATATATATAATATAAATGTTTTTATATATACACTTTTCTATCTATATATATATAATATATATATATATATATATATATTAATATTAAGTTCTTCCTTCTAAACCGTTTTCTTTTTCTAACGTTTTCTGTAGTTCGATTCCAGGATTAACTTTAACATTTAAAATCAATCTAAATTCACAGATGCCGTCTCCGCCATCCGATATGGGCATGAACCGCCGCCATTTTTAATGGGTTAAAAGCGTTATTTAATAGCGGTTATTCTTACTTTTTTCGTTTGAATTTTACATATAGATTTTAATTTTATTTGACCAACTTTTAGCAAAAAATAAAGAATATTAACGAACATCACGAAATTTGCAAAAATAGATCGTTTCTATAATGTTAACTCGTGCTGAGCACGAGTAGCACGAGTAGCACGAGTGCAGGAGTCGCCTCTGATATTATATTATTATTATATATATATATATATATATATATATATATAGTTATATATATATATATTATAAATTAAATTTATATAAAGTAAGCTTAGCAAGATACTGCAAATATAATATATAATATATATATATATTATTTTTCAAAATTGGTCAGTTCCAGCTTTGGGTAAAATCCTTTAACCACCCAAAAGAAAAATATATATTTTTATATTCAGACTCTAGCTCCGGCTCCGGCTCCGGCTCCTGCTCTGGCTCCGACCCCGGATTTGGTTTTGACTAAGGTTTATGCACTATTTGACAATTATTCAATGCGTTCTGCCATTAATTTTTTCACCTACAAAAATATTTCTTGAAAAAAAATTATATCCAGGATCCGGCTCTGATTCCTGCTCCGGCTCGGGCTCCAGCTCCGACTCCAACTAAGGTTTCTTTACTATTTGAAAATTGCTCAGAAAATCTTCTGGCAATAAATGTATTCACCTAAAAAAATATTTTTTTAAAAAATTTACACAGAATCCGACTCTGGTTCCGGCTCCGCCTCCGCCTCCGGCTCCGACTCTACTAAGGTTTTTGCACCATTTTAAAATAATTCATAACGATCTAGCAATACTTTTTCACCTACAAAAAATATTTCTTGAAAAAAAAATTTATACCCAGAATACGGATCCGGCTCCGACAAAGGTTTCTGCACCCTTTGAAAATTGTCGAGCAAGTCTTCTGATGATAAATTTTTCATAAAAAAAATATTTCTGGAAAAAAATTATACCCAGGCTCCGGCTCCGGCTCCGGCTCTGGCTCCGGCTCTTACTCCATTTATTTGACTGAGTAAAAGCCGGAGCCTGGGTTGGAGGTTGCAAATATAAAAAATAAAAAATAAATTTTCTATAATTAATTACAAATAAAACATTTTTTTTAGCCTGAACCTGGAATTGCAATTTTATACCTCGCTAAATAAATTTCTGTATCTAAAAAACCATTTAGGATTTCCAAAAAATAATCACACCATGATGTTCAAGAGGAATTTTCTAGTTATTTAGATTTTAGATAACAACAAAAAATGTGAAAATTTTGATTTTGCTTTCAAAAAGTAAGGGTTCTTAGGATGGTGTCTCCCCTTAATTTATGAGAGATTTATTTTATAAAGTAACTTATTTAAAGATACTTTGCTATATTTTATTTGGTATATTATTACATCTTGCTGAGACATTTTGCAGAATTGAGAACAACGAAGTGAACCTTTCTTTTTTAATTCTCTTTTTTTTCAAATTTAGAAAGGTTATCTCTCTCTCTCTCTCTCTCTCTCTCTCTCTCTCTCTCTCTCTCTCTCTCTCTCTCTCTCTCTCTCTCTCTCTCTCTCTCAGTCTTTGACTGGATTGGGTACAATATTTCAAACATTTTTTTAAGGTTATAAAGCACTACTTTAAAAGATTATCTTTCTTGGTCTCTGTCTGTCTCCTTTCTCTCCCTTAGCCATTATTATTATTATTATTATTATTATTATTATTATTAATTATTATTATATTATTATTATTTATTATTATTATTATTATTATTATTTTATATTATATTATATTATTTATATTTATGTATTATTATATTATTATATATATATATATATATATATATATACGTGAAATAATATTTTTATTATATATATATATTATATATATATATATATATATATACTATATATATATAATATAATATATATAGGGTGATTCATGTTGTGGGTTGTTTATAATAAAGGTGTATTTGACAAGCCACGCCGTGAACCGTGTCTACTATCCCGTTTTCTTTTCCAGTATTGTTTAGCAAATCATCATGGAAAGACTCACACAGCAACAACGTCTCCAAATTGTTCAGCTGTATTACAATGAAAATAATCACTGTTTAATCGCGAATTTTGTTAGCGATAGGCCCATTTCTGGCTCAAAGGGTATGTTAACAAACAGAACTGCCGTATTTGGGATTATGAGCAACCTGAGGAGTTTAAAGAGCTACCGCTACAGCCACAGAAATGCAGAGTTTGGTGTGGTCTATGGGGCGGTGGAATCATCGGTCCATATTTGTTCAAAAATGAGGCCAGACAGAATGTAATCGTGAATGGGGAACGCTATCGCTGCATGATAACGGAATATTTGCTGCCACAAATTGCTGATCTACCAACAGAAAACTGCCGTATTGGGCTGATGAGCAACCTGAGGAGTTTAAAGAGCTACCGCTACAGCCACAGAAATGCACAGTTTGGTGTGGTCTCTGGGGCGGCGGAATCATCGGTCCATATTTCTTCAAAAATGAGGCCGAACAGAATGTAACCGTGAATGGGGTACGCTATCGCGGCATGATAACCGAATATACCTATACATAATAGCTGATACCAATTGAAGTCCGTGGCCTCCGTGAACTATTGAGAAATCATTTTGGTGAGCAATTGATTTCACGTTTTGGACCTGTTACTTGGCCTCTTAGATCGTGCGACATCACACCATTGGATAATTTTTTTGGGGGGGGATTACGTGAAGTCACTGGTCTTCATTGATAAGCCAGCCTCCAGCGACGCTTTAGAAGCCAACATTGCCGCGTTATTCGCGACAGTAACCGTCCCTAATGCTCGAACTCGTTCGTCCACTGGAAACCTTCAGGAATGGCACCATTTAAATCATAGTCGCGGCCAATATTTAAATGAGATAATCTTTAAAAAGTAAATGTCATACATTGTTCTTTGGACTCATAATAAACTTTTCACCATAAGATTTAATGCTATGCGTTTTATTTCCATCGTAAAAAGAAAGCCTGCCAAATAACACCCATTATATATATATATATATATAATATATATATATATATATATATATATACATAATATATATATATAAAAATCTTAATATATGATATTTATGAATCATATATATATATATATATATATATATATATATCAGGTAATAGGTAGGCATTAAAGTACATTTCAGTTAGTTTAGCCTTTCAATATTTTATTTTCGAAGGAAATTCTAAAGTTATGAAAGCAAGATTTTATATCATAATCAGCTTCCTGGGTTTGTTGTATGTAACATTCTTTTTTATCCAGGCTCCTGACTGTTTATCCTGGAATGTAATGAAATTGGTGTCAGTATGATCGATAATTACCTTCGAGAGAAGAATCTCGGCTGATCAGACCATATATAATTTGGATTCCGTAATTAATTTGTCAATAGAAAACTGTCATATTTCCGGCATGTTCTGATGAACGGTGTTCTTACTGCAATATCCGGGCGGGTCCCCTTATTCTAATTTCCACTTTGTTGAACATCATCC
>JABUQX010043083.1:37500-46101 GCA_015478945.1 Trachelipus rathkii
CTTATATTTACACTTATACACATGCGGTCACACACACACACACTTACACTTATACACACATTCACTATGATACTTATACACACATTCACTATGACACTTACATTTATCCATAGACACTTACATTTACACTTACACTCACACACAGATTTACTTACACTCACACAGATTTACTTACACTCGCACACAGATTTACACACACACACACACACACACACGCACACAGATTTACACACACACACACACACACATACACACACACACACACACACTCCACACACACCCACGCACACTCACTTACACATATAACGTATAATTTATTAAAACATTTATGTTTTAATTAAACACGTACATTTATATTACTCATTCAAATATAACTAAAATTATTTCAAAGTTTCTTAAAACTTCTATAATAAATCAATCATTATCTTTGAACAAAGAATTTATTATTAACTGTTAATACTTTTTGTTTATAAATTTTATAACTATCAAGTTTTAAAATAACTTTTACTAAAATTTTATGAAATTTTATTAAAAACATATATTTTACGTACCTTAATTAAAGCAATAAATCAGTAAATCAGTAAGGCCAGCCCCTAGCACCCCTCTACATCAAGCTATGCCACGTTTTGTTCTATTGACTTACTGCTTTACATCATCTTTAGCCATGTAATAAGTATAAAAATAACAAAATAAGTTCTTCTCTGCTAACATAACATGTATTTTATTAAAATCATTCTAAGTTTTTATTTAAAAATAACAATTATTCACTTACATTTATATTATTCACTCGATGTTAACTAAAAATATTTCAAAGTTTTTTAAATAATTCGGGCTTTCTTTATTATTATTATTATTATTATTATTATCTATGTACATTGACAATCCATCACGAGAAAACACAACAACCCGCACTGCTTACAGATACGAAACTGACCTCTCTCTGTAAAATGTGTTGAAATAACTACTTTAGGTCTAAATTTAGGATAATCCTTTTTGTAACCCGGGGCGATTTAAGCCTAATTCCAGGTCAAAATATATTTCAAACTGACCTTTTTCTGTAAAATGTGGTGCAATAACTACGTTAGGCCTAAATTTAGGCCTAAATTTAGGATAAGCCTTTTTGTAGACGGGCTAATTTAATCCTAATACCAGGTCAAAAGGTAATTCCCGTATAGACAAGAATCATTGTTATTATTATTTTTATAAATATATTTCAAACTGAAACATGTTGGATCGGTAAGATCCTTTAAGCAGGTAAAAAGGAAATGTTTTCCTTACTTGTGATTGGTCGGGGTAATCCTTATCTCTATATGACCTCATTTATCGTCTTTTGAAAATTAACTTTGTTCTTTAAACTTGTATTTGAGCAGGTGTGTGTTTATTATCTTTTAGACCCAAACTCATTTTAAAATCATAGTCATTTTAGCTGTTAAGCGGTGCACAAGTTATCTGATTCGTATTAAAAGTGTTTTATTTTTACTAAGTGTATATCATATTTATAATAAATACTTACATTGAGGAATAATTATTAATTTCACTAGAATAGATAATAATTAATTCACTAGTTCATAAACTAACCACCAGGGCTCAGCATGAGCCCCACCCGCAAAGGCAGCCAACCCCGCGCCCCCGCCCGCCGCGTGCGCCCACAGGCATAAAATTTTATTCACATAAATAAAACATTATATATATATATATATATATATATATATATATATATATATATATATATATATATATATATATATATATATATATATATATATATATATATATATATATATATATATATATATATATATATATATTTTGTGTGTGCGTGGTGAGTGTGAGTGTGTGTGTGTGAACTGTGTGTGTCTATGTGTATGTGCGTATGTGTGAATAAGAGATATAGTGTATGTGTGTATAAGTGTAAGTGTAAGTGTCTATGGTAAGTGTAACTGCTTATAAGCTGAATCATCAATATAGGTGGTATCAAAGATGACGCCATCAAAGATGAGTCATCAAAGATGAACCACTAAAGCTGAGGTACCAAAGCTAAGTTATTAAAGTTGAGGTATCAAAGCTGAGGCATCAAAAGCTGAGGTATCAAAGTTGAGGCATCAAAAGCTGAGGCATCAAAGTTGAGGCATCAAAACTGAGACATCAAAGTTGAGGCATCAAAGCTGAGGCATCAAAGTTGAGGGATCAAAATATCGAGTGGGTGGGTGCATATGTGTAAGTGTGTATGTGTGTGTGTGTGTGTGTGTGTGTGTGTGTGAGTGTGTGCATGTGTGTTCTAAATAATAACAATAGGCATGAAGTAAATAACACTGAGTATAATAATAAAATAAAAATAAAATGTTTTAATAAATTATACGCTATATGTGTAAGTGAGTGTGTGTGTGGTGTGTGTGTGTGTGTGTATGTGTGCGTGTGTGTTTGTGTGTATGTGTGTTCTAAATAATAACAATAGGCATGATAAATAACACTAAGTATAATAATAAAATAAAAATAAAATGTTTTAATAAATTATACGTTATAGGTGTAAGTGAGTGTGCGTGTGTGTGTGTGAGGGTGTGTGTGTGTGTGTGTGTGTGTGTGTGTGTGTGTGTGTGTGTGTGTGTGTGTGGATGTGTGCGTGTGTGTATGTGTGTTCTAAATAATAATAACAATAGGCATGAAGTAAACGGCGGGCGAGTACGCGGAAATATTGCGCCTGCGGGCGCACGCGGCGGGCGGGGACGCGGCGGGACGCACCAGCGGGTGCGGGGTTGGCTGCCTTTGCGGGTGGGGCTCATGCTGAGCCCTGGTGGTTAGCTTATGAACTAGTGAATTAATTATTATCTATTCTAGTGAAATTAATAATTATTCCTCAATGTAAGTATTTATTATAAATATGATATACACTTAGTAAAAATAAAACACTTTTAATACAAATCAGATAACTTGTGCACCGCTTAACAGCTAAAATGACTATGATTTTAAAATGAGTTTGGGTATAAAAGATAATAAAACACCCCCCCCCAAATACAAGTTTAAAGAACAAAGTTAATTTTCAAAAGACGATAAAATAATTCTCGATCAATCACATACGAGGTCATATAGAGATAAGGATTACCCCGACCAATCACAAGTAAGGAAAACATTTCCTTTTTACCTGCTTAAAGGATCTTACCGATCCAACATGTTTCAGTTTGAAATATATTTATAAAAATAATAATAACAATGATTCTTGTTTATACAGGGAATTTACCTTTGACCTGGTAGTTCGGATTAAATTATTACGTCTACAAAGGCTTATCTAAAATTTAGGCTAATTTAGGCTAACGTAGTATTGCACCACATTTACAGAAAAGGTCGGGTTTAGAAATGTTTGACCTGGAATTGAGCTTAAGAAATCAGCGGGTTACAAAGGATTATCTAAATTTAGACCTAAAGTAGTTATTTCAAACATTTTACAGAGAGAGGTCAGTTTCGTATCTGTAAGCAGTGCGGGTTGTTGTGTTTTCTCGTGATGGCTTGTCAATGTACATAGATAATAATAATAATAATAATAATAATAATAATAAAAAGAAAGCCCGAATTATTTAAAAAACTTTGAAATATTTTTAGTTAACATCGAGTGAATAATATAAATGTAAGTGAATAATTGTTATTTTTAAATAAAAACTTAGAATGATTTTAATAAAATACATGTTATGTTAGCAGAGAAGAACTTATTTTGTTATTTTTATACTTATTACATGGCTAAAGATGATGTAAAGCAGTAAGTCAATAGAACAAAACGTGGCATAGCTTGATGTAGAGGGGTGCTAGGGGCTGGCCTTACTGATTTACTGATTTATTGCTTTAATTAAGGTACGTAAAATATATGTTTTTAATAAAATTTCATAAAATTTTAGTAAAAGATATTTTAAAACTTGATAGTTATAAAATTTATAAACAAAAAGTATTAACAGTTAATAATAAATTCTTTGTTCAAAGATAATGATTGATTTATTATAGAAGTTTTAAGAAACTTTGAAATAATTTTAGTTATATTTGAATGAGTAATATAAATGTACGTGTTTAATTAAAACATAAAATGTTTTAATAAATTATACGTTATATGTGTAAGTGAGTGTGCGTGGGTGTGTGTGAGTGTGTGTGTGTGTGTGTGTGTGTGTGTGTGTGTGTGTGTGTGTATGTGTGTGTGTGTGTATGTGTGTAAATCTGTGTGCGAGTGTAAGTAAATCTGTGTGTGTGCAAGTAAATCTGTGTGTGAGTGTAGGTAAATCTGTGTGAGTGTAAGTAAATCTGTGTGAGTGTAAGTAAATCTGTGTGTGAGTGTAAGTGTAAATGTAAGTGTCTATGGATAAATGTAAGTGTCATAGTGAATGTGTGTATAAGTATCATAGTGAATGTGTGTGTATAAGTGTAAGTGTGTGTGTGTGTGTGACCGCATGTGTATAAGTGTAAATGTAAGTGTCTATGGGTAAATGTAAGTGTCATAGTGAATGTGTGTATAAGTGTCATAGTGAATGTGTGTATAAGTGTAAGTGTGTGTGTGTGTGTGTGTGTGTGTGTGTGTGTGTGTGTGTGTGTATGTGTCTGTGTGTATGTGTGTTCTAAATAATAATAACAATAGGCATGAAGTAAATAACACTAAGTATAATAAAAATAATAAAAATAAAATAATAAAAATAATAAAAATAATAATAAAAATAAATAAAAATAATAATAAAAATAAATAAAAAGTATTAAAACAAAATAAAAAACATAATGTTAATAAATATATGAGTTAAAGCAGTAAAGCAGAAAGTTAAAACAGTAAAGCAGAAAGTTAAAGCAGTAAAGCAGAAAGTTAAAGCAGTAAAACATGAGTTAAAGCAGTAAAACATGAGTTAAAGCAGTAAAGCAGTAAAACAAAAGCATACTAATCCCCCTTGGTGTTAGGTAACACCTCTATTGATTACTGATTTACTGCTTTAAGGTATATATAATGTTAATGAATATGTGAGTTAAAGCAGTAAAACATATGAGATGTAAAAGCAGTAAAACATGAGTTAAAGCAGCAAAACATGAGTTAAACAGTAAAGCAGTAAAACAAAGCATACTAATACTAGGTGTTAGGTAACACCTCTATTGATTTACTGATTTACTGCTTTAAAAGGTATGTAATGTTAATGAATATGTGAGTTAAACAGTAAACATATAAGTTAAAACAATGCAGAAACATGAGTTAAAGCAGTGCAAACATGAGTTAAAGCAGTAAAACAGTAAAACAAAAGCATACTAATCCCCCTAGGTGTTAGGTAACACCTCTATTGATTTACTGATTTACTGCTTTAAGGTATGTAATGTTAATGAATATGTGAGTTAAAGCAGTAAAACATATGAGTTAAAGCAGTAAAACATGAGTTAAAGCAGTAAAGCAGTAAAACAAAAGCATACTAATCCCCTCTTGGTGTTAGGTAACACCTCTATTGATTTACTGATTTACTGCTTTAAGGTCTGTAAAGTATATGTTTTTAATAAAAATGTTTAAGTGCCTAAAATTAGGATGGGCTAAAATTGACCCATGGAAGACCAAAGGGTTGGCCGTGTGTTTATACATGTGTATAAGTGTAAATGTAAGTGTAAGTGTCTATGGTGAGTGTAAGTGTCATAGTGAATGTGTGTATAAGTGTAAGTGGGTGTGTGTATGTGTGTGTGTGTTTGTGACCGCTTGTGTATAAGTGTAAATGTAAGTGTCTATGGGTAAATGTAAGTGTCATAGTGAATGTGTGTATAAGTGTCATAGTGAATGTGTGTATAAGTGTCATAGTGAATGTGTGTGTGTGTGTGTGTGTGTGTGTGTGTGTGTGTGTGTGTGTATATAAGTATAAGTGTGTATGTGTATAAGTATAAGTGTGTGTGTGTGTGTGTGTGCGTGTGTGTGTGTGTGTGTGTGTGTGTGTGTGTGTGTGTGTGTGTGTGTGTGTGTGTGTGTGTGTGTGTGTGTGTGTGTGTGTGCACGGATGGAAATAAGTTAGGATAGATCCATACAGGTCAGGTTCCTACATGACCTCATGTTAGCACAGATACCTACCAAAGGCTAGGCATCAGTTACCTGGATGAGCTCAAGGCGGGGCGGAGGCTAGGTGCAGGAGTAGGATAGGTGTGGGCTAGGTATATAGGTGTACGTAGGTTAGGTTAGGTTAGGTTAGGTTAGGTTAGGATTAGAGTTGGTTAGGTTAGGTTAGAGTTGGAGATTAAATTAGGGTCTGTAGGTCAGGATTGGGAGTGCTGGTTTAGGCTGAAGTGTAGGCTTTAGTACTAGGTATCATTAGGTCAATGTCGAAGCTATCATGGTCAAGCTAAGGTAATATATATTACCTCTCTCTCTCACATTTCTCTCTCGCTCTCTCTCTCTCTCTCTCTGTGTATATATATATATATATATATATATATATATATATATATATATATATATATATATATATATATATATATATATATATATATATATATATATATATATATATATATATATATATATATATATATATATATATATATATATATATATATAACATATAATAATAATATACCATATAAATGCAGCTCTTATAAATTATGATTTAATTTTAATAAGAAGTAATGGACATAATATTTCCAAATTTTGCTATGCGCAAAAATGATTTATATAATGACGTTTGTTTGCTATGATGAGGCATTCGAACAGGCTAATTAGTTAAGAGTCCAATACACTTCATATTTGAGTCGGTTAGTTCGGATGTGACATGGAAGTCGCACAAGTCCCACAATTCGCTGTTGCTCTTTGTGGTGAGACATTCGCATCGAAAAGACAGAAGATGTTATCGCACCAGCGCGTACGCCATCAACGTGCTGAAACGCGCGGTAAACCAATGTACAAAATGACATGTGGCGACCGATCGAAGGCAGCTCATTCAGACAACCTTCCAGAAAGAAACAAAACAGTATATATATATGTATATAACCTTATAATGTATATATATATATATATATATATATATATATATATATATATATATATATATATGTATATGTATATATATATATATATATATAATTGAAGACAAATTTGAAAATGCGATTCAATGAAGTATGGTATGAAGTTAGGAAACTGGAGGAACAGACAATAAAAACGATCTGCGGTGAATGGTAGAAGATACGGTGAGTGAGTTGATGAAGGAAGGTTTCGGGATGATGGTGAAGTATTGTATAGAGGGTATAATGTAAATACGGTCATGGTTATCGAAAGACGAGGATTGAGCAACGGCTGATCCGGCTGGTCGCGGTGCCCGGTACGGTAACGTGCTGTACTGCACTGATTCTTGCTGCGAATCGCGGACTCCGCGAACTGACCAAACGCGACGGTTAAACGTTTGGCTGATGACTACGTTTTGTTCGCTACGACAGCGCCGACTGATGAGCGATTCCTCCATTTGAAGATAACGAAAACACTTTATAAAACACAAGTGACGATACCCAAGTCAGCAAGGTTGTTTTTAAAAAAATAATAAAATAATAAATAAATAGAATAAAGAATGAAATAAGCTAAAATAAAATAAAATAAAATCTAAAAAAAAAAATAAAAAAAACACCCATGAAAACAACTGGTAAAGTGAATAAAGACAAAGATCGGAAATAAATACCGTTGGTAAATGACCAGCAGTCTCCATCCAGGTAGGGAGCGATCAGTAAAGATAAATTCGATCAGAAAACTTCGCTTTGCCAAAAAGTCGGAGATGAATCTCTCTACCAGTTGTGATGATCATTTTTTTAACGCTATTATATATATATATATATATATATATATATATATATATATATATATATATATATATATATATATATATATATATATATATATATATATATATATTTATATATATATATATATATATATATATATATATAACAACATAATATATAGAGATATATATATATATATATATATATATATATATATATATATATATATATATATATATATATATATATATATATATATATATATATATCTATATATATATATATATATATATATATATATATATATATATAATTTAGTCAGTTAGCTATTTAGCTACTTATTTAACTATTTTATTTAGTTATTTATTTTTTCGTTATTTATTTATTTAATTATTTGTTAGTTATTTTTCAGTTAACTATTTATTTAGTAAGTAATTTATATAGTTAGCAATATATTTCGAAAATTATTTTTTATCTAGTTATTTATTTAGTTGTTATTCAT
The DNA here is from genome assembly GCA_015478945.1 of Trachelipus rathkii. NCBI lineage: Eukaryota > Metazoa > Arthropoda > Malacostraca > Isopoda > Trachelipodidae > Trachelipus > Trachelipus rathkii. The sequence goes on from JABUQX010043083.1 coordinate 45,746, forward strand.
TAAGTTATTTAACTATTTACTTAGTTATTTATTTGAATATTTTTTTAGTTAGTTAGTTAGTTTATTATTAAACTTTTTTGCAGCAAACACCAAATCATCAATAAATTCAATATGTGGTTCCAGTGGGTAATGTGGGTCTTATAGTTCTTACGTGTAGTGTGAGTTCAAAGGTTCCTGCTTTTAATGTGGGTCTTGTGAGTCCTGTGGATTCTACAACTCCAGGGGTTCTGTGACTTCTTTGGGTCTTATAGATCCTGTGACTTCTGTGGTCCCTATGGATCGAGTAAATCTTGTGGGCTCTGTGAGATTTGTGGTTACTGTAGATCCTGTGGATTCTGTGTGTCCTTTGGATCGTC